>PYAF01002711.1:81330-136770 GCA_007407185.1 Glycine tomentella | reverse complement strand
CACTAAGGTGCTAGTGAAGCAAGCTTGTTCTGTCACAAAGGCTTAGGAAAGCACTTTTGCATAATTGGTTTGCATTCAACCTGAGGTTTTTCATTCATATGCATTTCATTCTTGGATCATCAGGTGAATTCTTTCCTAGCTCTTTGTGAATGTTTAGTTTTCTGCAGTAACTTTGTAATTGTTGACTCTATTGTAAGAATGTTTTCTTGCAAGTGGATATAGGGTTTCTCCAAGTGGAGATAGGGTTTCTCCAAGGACAGCTGAGTAGTGTTCTCAGTGTAAGTGTGGCTTCTAAGGATCTAATAGAGTTTTAGATCTCTGAACTTCATCTAGGGTTGATGAAGAGAAGCTTGTAATTACTTGTAAGAATAATATTTACAATAGTGGAATTCTACTCTAGAGTTGAGTAGAAGAAACTGGATGTAGCCTCATAGGTTTTGAGGTGAACCAATATAAATCTTGTGTTCTGATTTAAATTCTGCAGATTTGACTATACTTGTGTGAACTTTGTTTTGCATGGGTGTTCTTGTGGCATAACAAGTCTTGGATTAATTTTGTGATAAAAAGATTATTGTTTGATTTTGTGATAAAGATCCAAAGGGCAATAAAACTCTGATTTGAAACTCTGATTTTCATCAAAGAAATTTTAATTTACCAAGACTAACCAATTCACCCCCCCTCTTGGTTAAGTGTGAAGTGTTCCTTATTTTCCACAGTAGGTACTCTGAAGTGGTATATATCACGATGGAAGAAAATTGACGCATTGCTACCTCGCATTATGTTTGTATGTACGTTCGGTAAACAGGGGAGTTTGAGGTTCAAGAAATTGAAAATACGCGACTTGGGTGACAAGCAAACATGCACTATCAAATTGAACGAATGATGGTGTGATTATGGAGAATTTTAGACACTTCGAATTCCTTGCTCACATGCAATTGAAACATGTGCTTCTTGCAATTTAAATTGCGATGACTTTTTGTTGATCCTGTATATAAGTTGGAAAACATTTACAAAGTTTATCAGTATCAACTTCATTCCCTTAGAAGTGAAGATAAATGACCTCAATATTTGGATCCATATTTTATGTTTAATCTTTCGAAGCAACGAGACACAACGAGAAAGTCAGCCACTAGTCTTATACATAATGAGATGGGCGAACCAATACTAAATAAGCCTAAGAAATACTCATTGTGTAGAACTGAATGACATAATAGTAGTAAGTGTCCATATAAGCAAGTTGACAACCAATAATATTTCTACTTTTAATTTTATGCTTTTGTTTAATTTGTATTTGTTCATTTTATATTAATGTATTATGTTGTTTTTATTTTAACAACTACTTTTACTACTAAATTATTTTTGTTGTTAATATTAAATTTAAGTCTTTTACATTATTTTTTAATTTAAAAAACACAATAATCCTTAACATTTGTAAAAAAATAAAGAAAATATATTAAATAAAGCAATATAAAAAAATTAAATAAAATAATAAATAAAATATAGAAAATATTAAATAAAATTAAAAAATAAAACATATATTAATTCATTAAATAATTAAAATAAAGATTTAAAAAAATACATTACGACTTTAAAGTCATGGAAAAAAATTGAAATCGTAATATAATTTACAACTTCAACAATAAAAAAAAAATCCTTTACAACTTTAAAGTCATGTGAAAAAGAATGCAAAAAAGAAAAAAATTCTTACAACTTTAAAGTCCTATTTAAAAAAAATTAAGTCATAAAATGTTTGACGACTTTAATAAAAAAGATTCGTAATACAATTTAATACTTTTAATTAAAAAGTTATAAATTATCTTACTAGTGTTGTAAAAATCTGTCCGGTCTGGACGGTCGGATCGGGACTTGATAGCCTAACTGGGTCGGGTATGCTTTTGGACTGTATATGCAACTAACCCGATCAAATTTGATCGGTTTTTGGTTGGACATGTCTGACCTAGCCGGTTTTCAATTTTTTTAAAAACATTTTTTTAAAAAAAAATTGGGAAAAAATTGATTTTTTTTAATTTGAATTTTGGAGTATAGATAAATTTTTCTTATTCAAATAATATTAATTATATACTTATTATATAATAAATATATATATAATTTTAAATTTTTAATATATGTCACGTCAAATCAGACAAATTACTAATCTAACGATGAAACCACTTATCCACTACCTTGAGTAAGGCAATTCAGCATACGGGTTTCACAACTATATACCTTACAACTTATCCTTTTCAAAATATTAATTTATATTTTATTTCCAAATAGTAAAAATTTGAAGAAAAAGTGTCCTTTTTCATGTTTGCCCAACACTGGTTAATATACTGTAGTTTGGTTAAAGGCCGTGCATATATTTAATTTTTAAACCAAAAATCAATAATTATTGCGATTCAAAAATGGTTAAATTGACAATATTGCCCGTATAGGAAAACTCTCGTCAACGGTATTTATCTGCAGAAATACAAACGCAACTTACACAAAAATAGCCTCTGTGTGTAGTCATTGTTCTCTTCACAAAAAGAAAAGAAACTTCACTGCCAGAAGGGCAACATGGTCTTTTCAAAAGTTAACGTGAAAATCAGTTGCGTTGGGACCTGATTCATCTTCCGAGAAAGAGAACTTTGGCGGCTTCTGAAGATGGAAAACCCCCAAGATTCCATTCCACCCCTTCAATCTTAATTACTATCATTTTCTTTATATGTGAAACCAAAACTAAGAATGTTACATTCGGAGGAATGAAACAACAAGTGATTGGTCCCATGTTCACAATAGAAGTGTTGACAACGTGGGTTTAGATAGCTGCCGGAAAACAAAAAAAAAAGTACAAAAAAAAAAAAATGAAAACAAAGAATCAATTTTGGCATTCCCGTTGACCCTTTTGCGATTAGCGATAGCTGGCACTTTAAAGGAGCCACCTTGTCAATTCATTTGTTGAATTGGGCAACCTTGGTTCTTGCAAATGTTGAATCTCAGCATGGGGTTCTGTGTTTTGGAGATTCAGATCCGAGAAAGGTGAGTCAACGCTCTGCAGATGTCAGAGAATTAATGTAGGGTCATGTGATTGTTGCCTTTGTTTATTGAACTCATTTGTGATTCTTCAGTTTTTGTGTAGAAAAATTCAAATTGGTTTGCATTTTGCTTTATTAGTTGTGATTTGCTGCCACCGTTTTCTTCTCTTCATGTCTTCAAAGAAATAAAAACGCTTTCTTAGTTTTAGGGCTAATTGAGCTTTGTAATGGTATGCTGTGTTGGTAGCATTTGTTTATTGAACTCACAAGTGATTCCTCAGTTTGTGTTGAAAATCAAAATGGGTTTGCGTTAGTAGTAGTAAAGTGTTGTCATTGTTTTCTTCTCTTCATTTCATAAAGAAAAAAAGGCTTTCTTAGTTTTAAGCCTAGTTTAGCTTTGTAATGGTATGTCTGTGTGTTTTTGAATATGCAATGGGATATAGCTTTGGTCATTGTGAGGATAGTGATAGTGATGTTACTGTTGCTATTTCAGGTTATGATGTTAAAATAGCCTTGTAAATCAGAAGAGCTTGAGTTTGTTTTGTAGTGTTGATTGCAGTTTAGTATGGCGAGGGACTTGTTAGATTTGTTCTCCATGAACAAATGGAGGTGTTCTTGGTCTCTTGCTGCGACAATTGCTTCTGTTGTGGCATTGGTTTCTGTAGTACATTTGTTCCTGTTCCCTATGACACCCACTTTCAGTTATTTTAAGATAGCCCAGGAGTCGTGCTTCCCAACTAATGCATCAGCAGAATTTCCAAGCAACCGTGACCAGGAATGGCCTGCAGTTGATTTTAAGCGTCAGTTTCCAGCAGACTTACATGGATCATTTGTTTATCAGGGTGCACCGTGGAAGGCTGAAATTGGCCAATGGCTTGCTGGTTGTGATTCTGTTATTAAGGAAGTCAACATCACTGAGGTGACAAGTGATACTAACTTTTATTTCTGTCTTTCTGTTTATATTATTGTCTCCTTTCTTAGTTGTTAATTCAGAGGTTTCCTGTTAGTTATTTAATAGTATGGTTGTTATTGTCATTGACTTGATACCTGCTTATCAAAAGTAATTTTTGCACCTTAATAATATTGTTGATTAACAGATAATAGGTGGCAATAACTGCAAAAATGACTGCAGTGGCCAGGGGGTTTGTAATCGAGAATTGGGACAGTGTCGATGTTTTCATGGTTATTCTGGTTAGTTTTCTTCCCTCCTTTCATTTTATTGACCTGATACATAAGGCTTACTGAGAAGCGACTATTGTATGATTAACTCATTTGACAATCTTGTAGGTTTAGCTCTCATAATTTATTATCTCTCAAATATAGCTGTATTGAGAGATTGATGTTCACACACATTCTTTGGTGACTGGTAAATCACACACAATCATTGCCTCAAGGACCTACTGAGTATTTTTTAACTTGAATGTTCTTGAAGTCATAATTCTCCAATGAATAGGTGTTGTTACTAGTTAGATACAGAGGTTTTTACAAAATGTTTTAGAGTTAATTAAGCATTTAAATCCAAGATATATCTCCGGCGACATTAATTGTACCAGCTAATGGCTGATGTGTTATTTATCGTCTGGGGATTATAGTAGGTTAAAACTACTATACGCATGTAATTCCCTTGTTTGTTACTCAGAAAAATAATATTCAACTTTTCTAATATTTCGAGTTGTTATCTGAGCTCTTTGTCTTGAGGGCTCTGCTTCCATGTCTAAACCCTAGCTTCCTTCATTGTGGCACCTTTTCCCTTTCTCTCCTTCATTGTGGAGGACCTTTTCCCTTGCTAGCTTGTTTGCCACTGTTCAGACCGAAATCACGTGTGCCCACGAGCTCATTTGCCAGTCCAACACGTGTAGTTCACATGTAGTCCTCAATTTCGATTTGAGTTGCTGGTCGCACTACTCTGCTTGTTTGCGCTATTCAGCCTCTTCTAGTGAGTGGTTGCCCTAGCTGTGGTGTTTTGAGCATAGTTAATAGGTTTGCAATTCTTTCTAGTATGTGGTACAAGTACGGGTGTGTGGTATGCTACCTTACTAAGTATGTGGTACATGGGGGTATACTTACCACTTGTATCGACTACCCATGAGACATTTGTATCTGCTAGTACCAATCCTACTGTAGAGGCAAGTGTAATTGCTGCAATGTGTATCTAATTGACAAACCCAACCTAGTCCAACAGCCCCAATTGTCTGAACTAGAGTATTCATCGGAGAAAAGTATTGGTAGCCCTGAGTCTTCAGTAATACTCCTTCAGAATTCAGATGATTACCTTTATAGTTCTGATTATTTACCCATTGACTTGAGAAAAGAAAAAGGTCTTGCGTCAAGTATTTTATTTACAACTTTGTTTCCACTAAACACATTTCTGTGTAGTACCAGAGTTTCCTATCAGCTATTGATTCTATTAGGATTTCCACATTATTACACAAAGCCTTAAAGGATGGGAGCTGGCTCAAACCATGCATGAGGATATGAGTGCATTGGAGAAAAGAAAGACCTGAAATCTTTTTGAGAAGCCAAAGGACAAGAAAACAGTGGGATGTAGATGCCTATGGGTCTACATTGTGAAATACCAATCTTATGGTATTTTGGATCAGCAAGGAAGGACTGGTTGTAAATGGATATATTCAAACATATGGGATTGATTATGAAGATACTTTTGCCCTAGTAGAAAAAATGAATACAGTTAGAATTATCCTTTCTTTGCCAACTCGCTTTGGGTTGGAAATTATGTCAACTTGATGTAAAAAGTGCCTTTCTACATGGAGAATTGGGGAAGAAGTGTATATGGAGATCCTGCCTGGATATGGTTTTGATAATGGAGGGAACAAAGTGTGCAAATTGAGGAAGGTTTTGGATGGACTCAAACTGTCTCCCTATGCTTGGTTTGGGAGATTCACTCAAGCCATGATATACTTGGGGAATTGACAGAGTCAAGGTCCTTCTCATAAATCATTCACAAGGTAGTAAACTAACACTGCTTTTAGTCATGTACAGAATATGATTATTGCAGCTAATGATGATGCTGAAAAGAAAATTCTGAAGGAGAAGTCACCAGCACAATTTGAGATGAATGATCTTGGCAAGCTGAAATATTTGTTGGGGTTGAGGTTGCTTACTTGAAATAGGGTATCTTCATATCTTAGTGGAATAAGTTCTTGACCTTCTCAAGGAAATAGGTAAGTTGGGATGCAAAGCCGCTAGAACACCCATAGATCAAACTAATTGGATTGGGAATGAATAAGGAAGTCCATCAGTAGATTAAGTTCAATATCGTAGGCTTTTTTGAAAGCTTATGCTTTTAGCCGACACCCAATCATACGTAGTTTATTTTGTTAGCGTGGTTAGCCAATTTATGCATGATCCTTGATCGAGACTTTTGCAAGCTATAACTAGGATTCTTCTTTATTTGAAGAGTAGTCAAGGAACGTGATTACTATTTAAGAGAGACGGAAAGCTATCATTGGAGATAGGGGTGTTCATGGATTGGATTTAGAATCCATATCCACTTAATTGGATAAAGGTGGTTTGGATTTTTTTGAAAAAACCTGTTTAAAATGGTTTTAAAATCGTTTTATAGTTGAAAACTTTTTGTTTTAAAATCATGACTTTTTTTGGTTGACTTTGGCTAGGGTTATTCTCAGTCGACGTTAGTCGGGGCTATTTTTGGCTGAGGTCAAAACCATTTTTTGGTCGAGGTCGGTTAACAATTTTCAGTCAATGTCGGTCGGTGATATTTTTTGCCTAACATCGGTTGGGGTTATTTAAGCCAACGTCAGACATGACTATTTTTTTTGTTGACATAGATTAGGTTTTTTGGTCGATGTTAGATGGGGATTTTTTTGATCGACTGACATCAGTCGAGGATAATTTTCGGTCAATGTCGGCTAAGGTTTTTTAGGTCGATGTCGGCTAAGGTTTTTTTGGTCAATATCGGTTGACGATGTTTTTTGGCCGACATCAACTAGTGCTATTTTTTTGGTCGACATCGGCTAGGGTATTATTGGCCAAAGTTGGTCCAAGCTATTAGCAGGAGATATTTTTCGATTGACATAGACCAAGGCTATTTTTCGTTGACGTTGGCTAGTGTTTTTTTGGGCCAACGTAGGATGCTGATATTTTATAGCCAACATCACCCTAAAAACCCTAATCGATGTCAGCTAAAAATAGCCTTAATTGCTATTAGCCATAAATAGGTATAGCTGATGTCGGCCAAAAATCATCACTGATCGACCTTAGAAAAAATCCTTACCGATGTTGACAAAAAAAAAATCCTAGCTAACGTTGACAAAAAAAATCCTAGCCAACACTAGCGAAACATAGCCCCCACCAACGTCGGCAAACCCTAGCTGGTGTAGGCAAAAAAAATACATCAATCGACATCGGCCAAAAAACCCTAGTCGACATTGGTTTCAAAATAGCATTGGCCAAAAGATAGCCTTGACCAATGTTGATTGAAACAAACCCTAGAGATGTCGTTCAAAAAATAGTCACTGCTAATGTCAACCGCAAAAATCCCTAGTCAATGTTGACCGAAAAATAGGCTCAGTCAATGTTGGTCGAAAAACATCATCAGCCCATCGGCCGAAAAACTCGGGACGATATCAACCAAAAACATCATCAACCGATGTTGGTAAAAAAAAACCTCTAGACGACATCGGCAAAACAATAGCCCCAGCCAACGATCAGCTGAAAAAAACCCTAGCCAACGTCAGTTGAAAAACATCATCAACCGGTATTAACCGAAAAAAGTTTGGCCGACATATGTCAGAAAAAAAGCATCGATCAATGTTGGCCCAAAATAGCCTCGGTCGATGTTAGCAAAAAATTTGCTTTTGACGAACCTCGACCAAGGCTGTTTTCAAAGGAATGCTTTAAAATCTGAAAATCCAATAAAGTATCCAATCCATATCCAAATAATTTGACTGGATTTAAAATCCAAAAACTGGATTTGGATATAAAACCAATTCATTAAAATGGATTAAAAGTGGCTTGGATATGGTCAGTTATGGATTGGTTTTATGTAACAGGATTTTTTAACACCCTAATTGGAGCTTTAAACAAATGTAGATTATGTCTGATCAATTGTTGATAGGTGATCCACCTCAGGATAATGCATTTTCTCATGTAATAATTGGAGGAGCAAGAAACAAAATGTGGTTGCAAGTTTAAATCTCAAGGCCCAAGGAGTTTCTGAATTACTTTGGATGAAGGTCATTCTGGAAGATCTCAAAATAACATATGGAGTCCCTACGAGAATTCTATGTGGGAACAACTCTGCCATTAATATTTTTCATAATCCAGTCCTATATGATAGACAAAAGACATAGAGATAGACTGAACTTTATTAAGAAAAAATTGGACAATGGCATTATAGCAGCAATGTGTGTCCCTTCTAGGAGTCAAACTAACATATATTAGCTAAGGAATTTCCACGGAGTGCTTCCATTATTTGTATATCACATGGAAAGAATATTTCCATGTAATTTTGATTGTGTTTTATTTTTTGTAACTGTAATTATGATAGCAAGATTATTTCCCAATAAATACTAGGTTAGAAACTTAGAACTAGTATATATATGTAATTCCCTTTTATACTGTTAATCAGAAAATTGATATTCGCCTTTTTTCAATGTCTTACTAGTTACTTCTATGTTTTAACTTTTTCTTTTCTTTTTTTTGCTATAGGCATTGTTAACATTTTCTGCTATGCTTAAAACAAAACAAAGAAGAAAATTAGATAATGTGCTGCTACCGTTTCCTGAATATGTTTGATTATTGCACAAAGGCATATTTTATTTATTAGTTGGTATGAACTCTGAACAATCATGCTAATTTCTGAGGTGACAGGGGAGGGATGCAATGAAAAATTGCAATTGCAATGCAACTTCCTTGGATCACCAGATCAACCATTTGGGAGATGGGTTGTCTCAATTTGCCCAGCCAACTGTGACAAGACAAGAGCAATGTGCTTCTGTGGAGAAGGCACAAAATATCCAAATCGACCATTAGCGGAGACATGTGGGTTTCAATTTAAGTATGTAAAATCTGATACCTAGCATTGAATTTCATTGGCAAACTTTCTCAATGTCTACTATTCAAGTCTCACTCCTTTCATCTGTCTCAGTTCACCTTCTGAACCTGATGGTCCCAGAATAGTGAATTGGACAAAAATTGACCAAGATGTCTTCACAACCAATCGTAGCATACCAGGTTGGTGTAATGTGGACCCAGCTGAAGCATATGCTGGCAAGGCGAAAATTAAAGAAGAATGTGACTGCAAATATGATGGTCTTGCGGGCCGACTTTGTGAAGTGCCTGTGGAATCTGTTTGCATTAATCAATGCTTTGGGCATGGCCACTGCCGTGGTGGATTTTGTCAGGTGATTCTTTTGTTTGTTATTGTGCACCTGGATTTGTTGTCTTGTTTTCTGGAAGAAAAACTTTGCCAATCATCTATTATTTTCATTTTCTAGTTGTAGGGATAGTGGCAAATAAATTACTACTGAGACATATATGATAAAGAAAATTATTTTAAAACATTTAAGCCCATAATTTATTTTTTTTTTATCAGCAAAGATAATATATATATTAGATAAAGAAACAGTACAAGAAGTACTGCCTAGCATACAGCCTAGCAGGAACAAAAGTAGAACCTAGGTAGCTTAATTCATGAAAAGCATGGAGGAAGCCAACTGAGTTCTGAGTTAAGACTAGGGTAACAAGGAAAAAATACATCTTAGGCCCTCCCCTGAAAACCAAAACAGTCCTTCATGTTACTGGACCAAAAATGAAAAGGAATATCAAATCCTATCTCCAAATTTTTGAGCCAGAACCAACAGAAAAATATAGTATCCTCCAACAGCTTCTGGCCATTAAAAACTTCTTGTGGAAGACAATTCTATTCCTATGGTGCCAAATACTCCAGGTCAGAGCGATCCACCAAATTTGTCATCTGTGTAATCTAATTCCTTTTTACTACAGGTGACAAATAAGCGAGCTGCATCCTCCTCATGGCTTCTGCAGAAAGAACAAGAGGCATCGTTGTTTTCCATGTTTCTTCTTAAATTCAGCTTCGTAGGCAGTCTATCCTTCAATAATCTCCAAGCAAAACAAATAACTTTAGAAGAGATTTTTAACTTCCATAAATCCTTGAACACCTCATCTTGATGTTGCCTTGTTTCTTCCTTATTGAGTAATCTATAAGCACTCTCCACTGAATGTATCCCGCTTGGTACTCCCAACCATAACCATGAATCTGGTTGATGCGCATGTATCACCAACCCCTGAATTTCCTCCAAAAATTTGGCCACCATCTCGATTTCATAATAAAAAGTGTTATTCCTCGAAAAGTTGCTCTGGCTATGTTTATTTCGAAACCAAATAACTTGAAGTTGGAGTAGGATAAACCTCTAAGGAAAGAGTTAAAGAATACAGATGAATGAAAGATCAATGAAAGATTAAAAATTCATGAACAAAATAGCACAGGTTTACAACTTTGGAAACCTTTTTTACAGATGCTATTTCAATTTCTGAAAAATTGTGTTTCTGTTTACTAGTGTAGAGGGTCTGAACTCAGTAGAACCAGGAAGCCTATAATGTGAAGCTAATTGATGCTGAGTAACAACTAAAAGAATGAACTCTCTTTGAAATACTAAAAAATGCCAGTTATTACCTGTCCAAAACAGTGTCTAGTTTCATTCCTCTAAACGACATTGATAAGTTTCTCAAGGGTAACAACCATAAGACATAAGATAAAATGGAACTATGACCTGCTGTGCTATATAAATTCTATCTGTTTCCATTCATTGTATGTAGATAAACGAAATGTTTTGTATTTATAGTGTGAGAATGCTTACTTCCATCCAATGTCAGTAAATAAGGTGAATATAGTGTACTTTCAGTGCGACAATGGCTGGTATGGAGTAGATTGCAGCATTCCATCTGTTATTTCTTCTATTAAAGAGTGGCCTAGTTGGCTTCGTCCTGCTCAGATTGATATTGCTGACGATACTCATGCCAATGAAAAAATGATTAATCTCAATGCTGTGGTTGCAAAGAAAAGGCCTCTTGTATATGTTTATGATTTGCCCCAAGAGTTCAACAGCTTGCTACTTGAGGTCAGGATAATCTGAATGTCACTCTTGGTTAAATCATAAGAGAAAAATTTTGATTTTTTTTTTTTTGCTTCTATTTTGGTTATTATAGGGACGCCATTTTAAGTTAGAGTGTGTAAATAGAATTTATGATGGCAATAATATAACAGTTTGGACAGATCAATTGTACGGTGCCCAGGTATTTCATGACTTTTATATAGGAGCATTTCATTCAATCAAATTTAACATTTCTAGCAACACATTTCTCATGTGCTGCTGCTTGTCTGCAGATAGCACTTTATGAGAGTTTGTTAGCTAGTCCTCATCGAACACTAAATGGTGAAGAGGCAGATTTTTTCTTTGTTCCTGTTCTTGATTCATGTATCATAACTCGTGCTGACGATGCTCCTCACTTCAGTATGCAGGTATATTTTACTTACTGTTGTTTGTATCAGAATAGATATGTAGAATATCTATTGCTGCATGTGACATGCATATAAAGACTGACTGCATCAGTGTTTCAGCCTATGCATGCTAGTAGTGCTTTCAGCTTTCAGATCATTCTGAGTTACAATATCTGTGATTAATTGGATGACATGACAGTCAACACTGACTGGCATATCTATGTTATGATGTACATGGATTTTCCTTCCATCAACTTTCTTGAATAGTCATAATTTCAATATTGGGACCAGGGCCGGCCCAACAGCAAGTGAGGCCTAAAGCAAATTTTAATAAAATATTTTAATTTTAAATGAGAGAACTATATATTGGGCCTTTTTGCTAACATATGTGACATTTTTTTTAATGTGGCCTTTTTTGCCTTACAAAAACTAAAGGTGTATGTAATGTTCTTTTGATTAGGGCCGGCCCAACAGCCAGTGAGGCCTAAAGCAAATTTTAATAAAAATATTTTTATTTTAAATGAGAGAACTATATATTGGGCCTTTTTGCTTACATATGTGACTATTTTTTATTGGTGGACCTAAAGCTTGAACTTTAGTTGCTTTATCCTTGAGCCGGGCCTGGGAAAGACAGTTGTATGTAATGTTCTTTTTTCCCTTTTCAAATGGAAGGATAAAAATATATTCAGTTATCTATTACTTGTTTGTTCTTACCATCTGCAATGCTTAGATTATGTTATGTCATTCCTGGTGGTAGATATGTTTTGTAGTTGTTGTCGTGTAAAAATTTATAAAGTCAGCCGAAATATGTTTCGGCTAGTCTTATCTCGACAAGATCCCATAATAATGATGACGATTTATGCTAAGAAGGGGAATCTACTCCTTGGCTATGTGTTCCCAAGCTACTCCGGAAAGCGCTTGGTGTAGGTGAACAGATAAGAAAGGGAAAGAATAGGATTTTGTGGGAAAGGTAATGGTTGGAAGGCTATAAAGGAAAGCAATAAAGGAAAGGCTGTAAAGGAAAGCTTTAAATAAAAGCAATAAATGGCAGAAAGTGTACAGAAAAGAGATAAAATAAGTGTCTAAAATTTGAAGTACAAGGCCTATTTATAGGGTAAGAAATCAGATACATCTTGGAGTTAATGGACAGTTTATAAAGTTGTGGTGGACCCTCCTATTAGATCATGGCTTGCAATTGCTACCCGTTTTTCTAGTCATGCTTCGTAACCTCCAACAACTCCCCACTATGCATTTTTGAATTCCAAACTGTTGCGCAACTTTCTTCCTATTTTAAAGGAACCATTATCTTTTCTTTGGATGCTTCTAATGCACTATCCATTGACTTGGTCTTCTGTCACAATCTTAACCAACTTATCAACAATTTATCCATCAAGATATTTTTATTTCATTTTTTCGGTTGCCAATAGTAGTATATATGTGTTATAACATTAAGGAGCATATGGGATTGACTATAGATTATATGTGTTATATGTATGTGTGTTTGTGTGTGGCATTGGCTATAGATTCCATGTTTTACACTGTTATTTTTCTCTTTTTCTTACATTGTTTTATAACATTAAGGAGCATATGGGATTGAGGAGCTCTCTCACTTTGGAATATTATAAGAAGGCATATATTCACATTGTTGAACAATATCCTTATTGGAATCGCTCATCAGGAAGGGACCACGTCTGGGTAAGGAGAATTGTTTATCTTATGATGAAGATATTTTAACGAAGTAACTTTTACTGTAGTTGCTTGTGCTAGCTAATTATTTCACTTATATTTTTGAAGGCAGTCTTTTTCATGGGATGAAGGTGCTTGCTATGCTCCTAAGGAGATATGGAACAGCATGATGTTAGTTCACTGGGGAAACACAAACACAAAGCATAACTATTCAACCACAGCCTATTGGGCTGACAACTGGGATAAAATCTCTTCCGACAGAAGAGGCACTCATCCATGTTTTGACCCTGACAAAGATCTCGTGCTTCCTGCTTGGAAAGTTCCTGATGCTAATGTGTTGACTTCAAAACTTTGGGCTCGGTAAATATTTGTCCAAAATTAATTTTCACCTAAGTCATTTGCTTTGTTTTTCTGGTCATGTTTGAATCTTTTATTCTATTCATTCAAGTTCTTGAAAGCAAACAATGCAACCATGTTATAATTTTTTTCAGGTCTCATGAGAAGCGGAAGACACTGTTCTACTTCAATGGGAATTTAGGACCTGCATACCCTCGTGGAAGACCTGAAGATACGTAAGTTAACTAAAAAATTATTTTGGAATTTGTAGTATGGTATATATTTGTTTAAAGCATGCTCACATTTTCCCTAATTAGTAACCTTTACATTCTGTTGCCTAATGTTATTTATGAAATTGAATAATTTCTAACTTTCTTGTTACTATTGTTGGTCGCCTGAAGTTCGTTCAGTTTTAGACGTATTGTTGGTCACCTGTAGTATGGTATATATTGTGTGCAGGTATAGCATGGGTATCAGACAGAAGTTGGCAGAAGAGTTTGGTTCTAGCCCTAACAAGGATGGAAAACTTGGGAAACAGCATGCCAATGACGTCATTGTGACGCCGGAGCGTTCTGAAAACTATCACTTGGATCTAGCAAGCTCTGTTTTCTGTGGAGTGTTTCCAGGAGATGGATGGAGTGGTCGCATGGAGGACAGTATTTTGCAAGGATGCATTCCTGTGGTCATTCAGGTAGTAATTTAAGCTCTTTTTCATTTCTTATTTTTCCCAAACAGGAATAAATTTAAAAAATGGATTTGTATAAATCTTATCATTAATATCAAGTTGCTTGCTAGTTTTTTGATCTAGTGACCTGGCTTTGTCATTGCCAAGGAGATTTAAGTCACATAGTTAGCTGACAAATCCTATACATTTTAATTCAACAAACAAATGGATGTTAACAGAGTGACGATTCATTATGTATTGGAATTTTTTGTGGTTCATCTTCAGAAAGTTTTCATCAACTTAAATCTCACGAGTACTAAAAGGATTTCAGAGTTGAAAGCCAGAGAAAAGCTTAAACTTCAGAAATGGAGTTTTTGATATTAACTAACTCAACTGAGAAGTGGTTGCAACTCTAGCATATATGCTAGAGTGAGTATAACTGTATACAGTTGTCAGCACAACTGTCATAACTGACAGAATAACTGTCAACTTACCTAAGGTTAGCTTGAGTTAACTGACAAAACTAACTCTGCTTAACAGAGTAAAAAGAAAAAAGAAGTAATTCTACTCTTCTACTCTAATACCCCAAGCAAGCTCTTGAGGGGTTGACAAAAGTTTTGTCAACAACTCTGAGGTTGTCCCTAAAGACAGTGAAGTTGGAAGGGGAGAGAGATTTTGGTGAGGATGTCTGCATATTGATTTTTAGCTGGCACATGAACAACTTGAAGGCTTGTCTCCGTAACCTTTTCTCTTACAAAGAACAAGTCCAGCTCCATATGCTTGGTTCTAGAATGCAGCACTGGGTTGTGGGCTAGAGCAACAGTGCTCATATTGTCACAGAAGACCACGGGTGTAGTGTGTCTGACTTGTAATTCAGACAGCAAGGTCTGAATCCTAGTTACTTCAGCAGTAGCAAGAGCCAGGCTCCTATACTCTGCTTCTGTGCTTGACCTAGCCACAACTTTCTGCTTCTTAGATCACCAGGACACAAGATTAGTCCTAAGAAAATAGCTGCTTCTGATGTTGATCTCCTGTTATCTGGGTCTGAAGCCTAGTCAGCATCACAGTATGCCTGAACAAAAAAATTTGAAGACTTGGAGGGCTGTTATCTTAATCCAAGAGTAAGAGACCCATTCAAGCATCTTAGAATTCTCTTTAGAGCTTGCCAATTCTGTTCTGAAGGACTGGACATAAACTCTCATACTTTATTCACTGAAAAGCTGATTTCTGGTCTGGTTAAGGTGCATACTGAAGTGCTCCCACCACTGATCTGAAGAGAGTAGGATCTGAGAACCTCTCTGAACCTGATTTAGAGAGTTTACAGCCTCCAACCATAGGAGAAGCAATTGGATTAGCTTCATCCATTTTTGTCTTTGCTAGGAGATCCCTAAGATACTTGGATTGAGTAAGAGTGAGGGAGCCATCAGCATGATGAGTAACTTCAATCCCCAAAACGTAATCAAGATCTCCAAGATCTTTTAAGGAAAA
This sequence comes from Glycine tomentella, assembly GCA_007407185.1. NCBI lineage: Eukaryota > Viridiplantae > Streptophyta > Magnoliopsida > Fabales > Fabaceae > Glycine > Glycine tomentella. Next base: position 121,076 of record PYAF01002711.1, on the reverse strand, counting down.
TATACTTTTTAGCTGAGAGACAACTGTTTGAATTAGTTTAGAGTCATTCCCAGTGATTATGATGTCATCCACATAGATTAAGATGTAAATGACAGAATCTGCCTTAGAATACACAAACAGAGAAGGATCACACTCGCTAGGAATGAATTGAAACTGCAACAGAGTGTGTTTAAGTTTATTATCATACCATGCTCTAGGTGCTTGCTGAAGCCCATAAATTCAGTCTACAAACCAGCTGCTTGTTAAAATATTCGAAACCAGAAGGTTGTTACATGTAAACTTCTTCCAGCACACCATTTAGGAAAGCATTGTTGATATCCAGCTGTTGTAGAGGCCATTTATTGGTGATAGCAAGAGTGAGAATGATCCTAACAGTGACAGGTTGATAGAGCCATCTGGATTCTGCTTGATCCTACAGACCACTTACAGCCAATAGCAACTTGTTGAGATGGTAATTCAACTAGGGTCCAAGTACCATTTCTGATTAACGCATCATATTCAGACTTCATAGCTGCATACCAGGTGGGTTTGTTGATGGCACTTTTGACATATTTAGGTTCAGCACGAGTTAGCAAAATGTGGGGTTAAGTCTAGGTTTCACAATTCCTGATTTTGCCCTTGTGCACATAGGATGGTTGTTTTCTGCTCTAGATAAAGAAGTTTGAGGTGGTGCTGTGGGTTGTAAAGGTTCAGGAATGAGAGATAACTGAGAAGATTCAGCAGAGGTTGGTGAAGTGTTGACAGGAAGGGAAGAGGTGATTGGTTAGGGTGGAGGAGACTGTTGCTGTGGAACAGAAATAGAGGTGTCATGGGAAGAAAAGCTAGGTTCAGGTGAAGGCTGATATGGGGAATGTGGCTGTTGTATAGAAGCAGTAAATAAAGGTGAAGTTTGAGGAACAACAGTAGCAGGGATAGTGGGTAAAACAGTAAGAGGCGTGGGAGTAGGTTGAGAAGGAATGGGTGTGGAGGTTTTTCGAAGGAAATAGGACTGGGTAGGGAAATTTTGACTCATTGAATAACACATCTTTTATTATGCCATCTGATGCTAGGCATTTATAACCTATTTGTAAGTATGAGTAGCCTCAGAAGACACTCCTGTGATCTGTATTGAAGTTTATGAGAGTTGTAGGATCTTAGAAGTGGGAAGCATGGCCAGCCAAAAATTCTGAGAAAAGCCTAATCTGGGTTTTTGTGGAACAGCTTCTGAACAGGAACCTCATTTTGAATTGATGTAGAGGGAAGTCTGTTGATTAGGTACACCAGTAAGAAATGCATGGTCCCAATAGTGAACAGGCATAGCTGCTTGGGACAGCAAGGTTAACCCGATGTCAACTATGTGCCTATGCTTCCTTCTATTACCCCATTTTGATGATGGGTATGAGGGCATATTAATCTGTGATTAATACCCAAATCATTTAGAAATTTAATGAAAGGTTTGTACTCTCCACCCCAGTCAGATTGAACAGCCTTTATAGGGAAATTAAACTGAGTATTGACCATAGCCTTGAACTGCTCAAACTGGTGTGGGCATCTACAAAAGTTACATAATACCTGTATCCTGAACTAGATAAAAGGGTGCAGGGCCCCACAGGTCTGTAAAAAAAGTTCGAAAGGACTAGAATAGTTAGTTAAGGAAGGAGATGAGGGCAATCTATATGATTTGCCTAGACAACAATGTGAACAGAAATCTGAGACAGTTTTATTGATAGATGGAATTTTACAAATCTGGAATACATGTCTCATGACATCTGATCAGGCCCTTCAAAAGGTGTTAGGTGCTGTATGTTTTTAGAAACATTAGTAACATGGTTTGAGGCACCAAAATCTGGATACCAGCTGCTTGAAGGCACTGAACCGGCAGTAGCAGTGAGCCTGGGGAGGAATAGTTGCTTGAATTCCAGCATTCTGTACATAAGGCATCTGAGGATAATAGTGTGGAAAAGGTTGCCATTACAGGCATGTACTGCTAACAGAGGGAACTTTCTGTGTTACAGCTTGTTGTGTTGAAGGTTGCTGGATTACAGCTTGCTGTGTGGAAGCTTGCTGTGTTGGAGGAGTGGTTTGTGTGTTAGCATAGATCATGGGCTGTATAGGAACATGGTTTTCTTCATAGCGAAACGAAGCTTCATGACCAAATTTATGACAAACTTGGCACTGAATGTTAGCAAACCTACCTCTGCCATGGCCATCTCCTCTACCAGAATTGTTGCGACCTCCATTGTGGCCACCTTAGCCACGACCACCACGTCGGCCAGAGTTAATTGGTGGTGGAGGAGGATTAGAAGGATTAGAATTGTTGGCTGCGGAAGCCATTGTTAATTCTTAAGATCAAACAAAGCTCTGTGATACCATAAAAGGATTTCAGAATTGAAAGTGAGAAAAACTTAAACTTCAGAAATGCAGTTTTTGATTTTAATTAACCCAACTGAGAAGTGGTTACAACTCTAGTATATATGCTAGAGTGAGTACAACTGTAAACAGCTGTCATAACTAACAGAATGACTGTCAACTGTTAACTAACTCTGCTTAACAAAGTAAAAGAAAAAGGAGTAATTCTACTCTTCTACTCTAATAAGTACTGTAGAAATGCTTAGTGATGAAAGTATCTTATTCAATCTTCCATTTCATGTTAATAGTCTTTTATATGTTTTACATGTAATTGCTGAAATAACTGAAATTATCAATGATGGTAACTGTATTCGTTTTGCCTCTCTGTTTCCTTGTTTTGTAGGATGGGATTTTCCTACCATACGAGAATGTGCTCAACTATGACAGCTTTGCTGTTCGTATACCTGAAGCCGAAATTCCAAACTTGGTAAAGATCCTCCGGGTATTTATTTTCCCCCTTTTTTTCTATAATTTGTTTTGGGTTATTGCATAATTTATCTGACAATAAAATTCAAGACACTTTGCATAAAGTTGTCATCCTGGGCAACATTGGTTGAGTGGTTGCTAATCCTCCTTTTCTTTCAGGGATTCAATGACACAGAAATTGAATTCAAGCTGGAAAATGTTCAGAAAATATGGCAAAGATTCATGTATCGTGATTCTGTTTTGCTTGAAGCTGAAAGGCAGAAAACTGGTATTGGACATGTTGATGATTGGGCAGTTGAATTCTTAAAGCTGACAGAGGATGATGTCTTTGCCACTTTAATACAGGTGCTTCTCTTTGTTTTTTCAAAACTATTTTTGAATGGGGTTTAAACTTCGGTGAGTTAGCAACTTGGTGTTATGATACTCAGGCCCTGACATCAACATGTTGATTGAGTACCCCACCCCACATGCACAAAATAAAAAAAAAAATTAAAAACCCCACAAATTTGTTATTGTATTGAAACAACTAATTTGAAGTCAGCTAACAGAACCTTTTTAATTATGCTTTTCAATAGCTTCCCTCAATTTTAAGTTTTTAATCTACTGCTAGTTCTCATCTCACCAAGATCATTAGGCACACAATGTTTTGGCTCGAAAGGAGTTAAAGAGGGGGGGAGGGGGGGGGGGGGGGGGGGGGGGGGGGGGGGGGGGGGGGATCAGAAATCCTTTTTGATTTCAAAAAAATGATTAATTTTCAATTTCTAATATCATTATGATACTGTAGGACAAGATAGATAATTTCTTAATGATATAATCATGCTGTTTGATTTCATGGCAAGTAATTTCAAATTTTGATACACTTTGACTTGTACATACCGTGGATCAAAAGAAGCCTGATGTTTTATCATCAACATTATATGCAAAGTGAAAAATAAATATTCTACATTGCAATTCATGTATTTATTTGTCTATATATATATATATATATATTTAACTTTTTACTAAATAGTTTTTGTGTTGTACAAGATTTTGCATTACAAGTTACATAATGACCCTTGGAGGAAACAAGTTCGCCACAACAAACATTTTGGATTACCTCACCAGTGTCTGGTAAGCACCAGCTGAGGAGCATGGTTAATGTGAAGACTACAAAAGACCAAGTTACTCTCAGAGGAGTAGGGGAAAGGATAACCTTTCTACTACATTTTGGGAGTCAAGGTGAAAAACATTATGTATGAGTCATTTGTAAAAGGACAAGTTCCTTGTAGTTACCATCTCCAATGCAGTAAATCATTCAACCAAGGTGGACATACAACATTCTTTTTCCCTTCTCACATAAATATGTGCATGGAAAATGCATTTTACAGTTTTTTTTTTTTCTGAGGTTTATTCTCTCAGGTTAGCAGGGTGTGGAATTGTAAAATTGTTATTGACAAGAGATTTTTATGGAGAAAAAAAAAGAGAGAGAAAAAAAAAAGGTTACATATTTTACTTGTTTCATTTTTGTTCACTGGATATTGTAAGGCAATACAGATCTTTGAACTGGGTTAACAACGTGGTGTTATACCGCACTCAGTAATTATTTGATAAATAAGTGATATTGATATTGCTTACATATTTATAGAATTTTTGGTTTTGACATCTTTTAATTAACTATAGTAATTAATAAATAAGTGATATTAATACTGAATTTTGAAATAGAATTCATTTAAGATAGAACAATGGAGAAGACATGAGTACCTTTTGGCAAGTAGAAATTTGAGAAGCTAGAGAAAATTGGAGAAAGATGGTATGGGTACCAAGAAGAGCACCTCACAAGTGAGATTAACACAAACCACACTTGGAAGTTGGATCGATACAATTAACTCAAACAGAGACTACCGCTTGATACCTCAAAGTTGATCTTATTTTTTCTATTCTTTTTGAATGAATGGTCAATTTAATCTCTGAATTTATATATTACTATCATTTTAGTTTCTGAAACCGTGAAAAACTCAAATAAGTCATTGAATTTTTTTAGGATTTCATTTAAATCCATGAAATTGATTCTTTTTTCTTATTTTGGTTCCTACTCTAGGAACTTAAGTGATATTAATTACATAAGTTTAGGAACTAAAATGAGAAAAATGGGTTAATTTTATAGCCTTAAATGAAAGTCTAAATAATTTCAGAAATTTATTTAATTTTTTCTAAAATATCTACTTCCTTGAAAAATGTAAAATTTGTTGCACATGAGTCCATTTTAATGTAAATGTGTATTATTGTAGAGATTTTTTTTTTCTGTCACGATGATTCTCAACATAATTAATAGTCAATTTTAAAGGTTTATTATTTGTTTTGTGATCTTAAATGAAAATTTTAGAAGAAATCTTAAAACCAAAAATAAAAGTATATAAATTTTATTTTGCCTTCTAAAATACTAAAACTAATGATTAAATATTCAAATTTAGTTTCTAGTTCACAATTACTCACCATTATTAAGAGGTTCATGTATATTGAAAATGATTAAAATATATAACTTATATTAATCTCTAAAAAAATAGTGTATATTCTAAATTAAAAGAGTCGCCAAAAAAAATTAAAAGACAAAACTTGTAAAAATTTAGCATCTTTTAGAAGATAACAATGTAATTATTATTATTATTATTATTATTGTTGTTGTTGTTATTATTATTATTATTATTATTATTATTATTATTATTATTATTATTATTATTATTATTAATATACAATTAATTTGTCAAAATTTTGAAATAATAATAAAATTTGTATGTTCGCTTGAAAACTATTTAGTTGTTATTCTACGCTTTTGATTAATTGTGTTGTGCCCCGTATACCTTGAAGTGATTATTCAATTTTTATGTGATTGCGCGAAAAGCAAAAGAAATATTTACAGAGATTCTATATTTTGATAATATTTAAAATGCTAGCGGCATATTTTTAACATATTTTTCTTATTTACTGAAATTTAATAAAAATTGTATTGTTTAGGGTCCACAAATTAAAGTGGTAACCGACGTAACGTTTTAGTACGCATGTCAGCCTTGACATAGGAATACAGACATCTCGTCCTTAAAAGCTGAGTTATTGGGCAAAACAAGTTATCTCTAATACCCCAGTATTTTAATCTCCTTTATCAAGTGACAGATATTTAATTATATATAAGCATTGAATTACCTGTAATTTACCGTATTATCTACAACCTATAGAATATCTATAAGCAATTATCTATAAGTCACAATTTATTTACTAGTTATTATTTACAAGCTAATAATTATCTACAAAGGTTGTTACTCACCATAACAGCCCCGACAAACAAGGACCCAAAACTCCCATTTCCCTCTATAAATACGAAGTTCCCTTTCACTCTTCTCATATCTCACTCTCCACTGACTCACTATTTACTTAAGCATCAAATTCCTTTGTTTTGCAGGTTCCCCCTCTTGTTCTTTTTAAAAAGGCTACTCAGTATGTGACGTCGAGATCTAGGAGCCCACTTGGCCACGTCCATCCTGACGTGGGTCGGCTCCAGATTTTGATAAGTACATTTGGGGCCAACCGTGGGGTCGCGGTAAAACTTACCCTGTGACTTCTCATTTCCACTAAATGGTTAGCACATGGTTTGGCCTTAAAGGAGAGACCCCTCTTGAGAGTTCCAACCCTCCTCCAACAACCATAACAGACGCATACACGCTCCAGCAACTCTAGACCCACATTGCGGAGATGGAGCAATGTCATGAGGAGGAACTCCGAAAGCTAAAGGTTGACCACGATCAATTGGAGGCTTGTGTGATATGCCTCCAAGGCGACGAACACTCTGTCCGTACAACCAATGAACATGCTCAAGGGTAATATCACCCCCAACACACCATTAACACTCAAGACAACCCCAGTTGATCAAACATATACCATTCAAAAGGGCGGATGACTCGTTGACACCCTTTTGTTGACTGCATCATGGAAGCCGACCTACCCTTAGGTTGGAAATTGCTTAACTAGAGCAATACATGAAACCATCGATCCAGACAAGCATCTGGACACTTTCCTCACCCAGGAGAACCTTTACACCAACGACGATGCAATCCTGTGTTGTGTCTTCCCGACATCCCTCAAAGGGGCAGCATTGACATGATATGGTGGACTCCCTCTGAGGTTCATTGACAGCTTCGACACCCTTGTCAAACACTTCAGTGCATAGTGCACAATCAGTTGGTCTCGCCACATGACTTCTGCCACATTGGCCAGTCTGCGGCAAGCGGACGAAGAATCTCTCCGAAAATTCATGGATAAGTTAGCACGAATTGTTGTCCAGATCAGAAACCTCAACCCAGAGGTAGCCCTGCACTCCATGCTTTTAGCCTTATGAACTGGTAAGTTTGCAGACAGTCTATGCAAAAAACTTCCTAGTAACATGGACGAGTTGCGTGAACGAGCCAAAGGCTACATCCAGATGGAGGAAATGTCAAAGTTTAGAAACGAGGTCCAACAAGCTGGACAAAAGCACGACAAGTAAGAAGGAAGTATTAGGACTGACTCATACAAGTCAAACAAACAACACAAGTTGGACAAGCCCCTACCTCTCTCAAAAGAACCCAGGTATGAGCGCTACACACCCCTAACGGCCAATCACACCATTATTCTAGGAGGCTTTCAACACGAAGGTAACCATAAAACTAACTCTGCCACTTCCTCCCAGCCCGGGGTTAGATAGAACCAAACAATGCATATACCATCACAATTATGATCACAATACAAAAGACTATTGGGCTTTGGAAGATAAGATTGAAGAGCTTATCCAGGCTAGGTATTTATCCTAATTTGTGAAAAGGCCTGGCAATCACCCAATAGGAGCAAGATCTGCGGGATATCAAGACGATAAACCCAAGACACGAGCATCAACCTCCACAAGAACAAGAAAATGAGCCTGTCCAACAAATCTGAGGTGTAATCAACACCATCTTCGATGGATTTTCCTATGGAAAGTTGTCCAATTGGTCCCAAAAGCGACATCTCCATGCCACTGGAACATCGACATCAACTGTGTCGATGTACCATCACCATGAAGTATCCCTTCCATCACTTTTACTGATAGAGACTTTAAAGGCATCCTGTCAACCAAGACTATCCCATGGTTGTCTCGTCATCAAAAATTTCATGGTGTCCAAGGTCCTCATTGACCAAGGTAGCTTCACATACCTCCTATACTAAAAGACATTCCAGAGGCTCAAAGTCTTGTCAAACACGATCCACCCACTCTCTAGACCTCTCATCGACTTTGCAGGAGAGAGGGAGAGAGAGTAAAGATTAGAGACTACGTAGACCTTATGACCACCTTCGGTCAAGGTCAGTTCTTAAGGAGCTTTATAGTCAGGTATTTAATTGTTGATGCAAATACAAATACCTCTTACTTTGCTTTGGTTGGTAGGAAAATGCTGAACGAGCTCGGAGCCATCGTCTCAACGCCTCATCTCAAGATGAAATTCCCAACCTTGACGGGAAAGATCGTGACTGTCAAGGTAGACCAAAAGCAGGCCCAGCAGTTATATGCTGTAAACTTGAAAGTGGCACCATATCCTCCAACCAAGGAGCCTAGCAGGCCTCACCCCAAAGCAGGTGGTAGTAGCCAAGTCATGAGCGTGGACAAAGGGTCTCCAATCCAAACCTTGACCATTTACGAAGCAAGTCAAGATGGCATATTCAATGTGGATCTGTGCAACGACATTGTCAACAAAGGCCCAAAGCCTATTGAAGAGTTTGTCAAGCTACAGCTAGGACTCAAACCCGAGAAGTATATGCAGCTTAATAGCGACCTCACCAGCCACAAGCACAAATGCTTAGCTAATGTCCTACACAAGAACATGTGTTTGCTTGGAAGCCCTTCGACATGCCGGGTATCCACCCCAACATCATATGCCACAAATTGTCCATTTTCCTCAATGCCAAGTCAGTGTCACAGAAGAAGAGGAAGATGAGAAGAGCGACGCAAGGCAATCAGAGAGGAGGTGGACAAGCCCCTCAAAGCTAATTTCATCAAAGAAGTCAAAGAATGCACACCAGGACAAAGAAAACACAACATTCATTACTAAGGATGCCAACTTACGCTACCAGGTCATGTCTTTTGGCTTAAAAATGAAAGCGCCACATACCAACAATTGATGGACCGGATCTTTAAACACTAGATCAGACAAAATGTCGAGGTATACGTAGTCGACATGGTCGTCAAATCTCAAAGCATAGCCCATCACATGGCAAACCTAGAAGAAGTGTTCAGGGAAATTCGCAAGTATTACATGCGCCTTAACCCGTAAAAATGCACTTTCGAGGTCGATGAAGGCAAGTTCCTTGGTTTCATGATCACACACAGGGGAATAGAAGCCAACCCAACAAATGCACAATCATAGTGGAAATGCACACCTCTACCAGCATCGAGGAAGTACAAAAGTTGAACAATAGATTGGCATCTCTATCCAGGTTTCTCCAAAGCTCGCTGAAAAAGTGAAGCCATTCTACAAGTTACTCAAGAAAACTAAGCTCTTCCTATGGGATGAAGCATGCGAGCAAGCCTTCTTAGCATTTAAAAAGAACATTGCCACGCCGCCAGTTCTAAGTCGACCCAGACCAGGAGCACCGCTATTCCTATATCTCTTTGTAGCTGACGAAGTCGTCAACTCATCCCTCGTACAAGAGGAAGGGAAACACCAGTTTCCCATCTATTTCACCAGCTGATAGAAAAGGTAGCATTAGCACGTATCACCTCAACTCGACCCCTCAGGCCATATTGTCAAAGTCACCAAGTGCTAGTCAAGACGAACTATCCCATCAAATAGGTGTTGCAAAAGCTTGAATTGGCAGGAAGGATGGTCTCATGGTTCGTAGAGCTGTCAGACTTTGATATCCAATACGAACCTCGTGGTCCGATAAAGATACGGTTCATGGTAGATTTCTTGGCAAAGTTCACTGGCAACAACCAAACCACCCCAGACTAGTGGAACCTCTATGTGGACGAAGCGTCCAACATAAAAGGGAGTAGGGCAGACATCATCCTTGAAGGGCCTAGCATTGTCACTTTAGAGCAAGATCTGTAGCTTAACTTCAAAGCCTCAAACAATCAAGCTGAATATGAGACACTTATAGAAGGCCTGAAGCTAGCAAAAGAAGTCGGAGCCATAAAGCTATGATGTTACGACTCGCAGCTTGTCCAAAGACAAATTACCAACAAATATCAAACTAAGGAAACAATACTCTTCTGGTACTATCGCATCGTCAAAGTTCTCATTGACGACTTTGAGTGCTTTGAAATGTACCATATACCCAGGGAGAGCAACACAAGAGCATACCTGCTCTCCAAGCTGGCCGGCACCAAAAAGATTGAGCATGTCAAGACCATAATCTAGGAGACACTATAAGCTCCCACCATTAACACCCAGGAGGTTATGGCAGGTGAAGAGGAGGAACAAGACTGGATTACCCCCTAAAATAATTTCTTAACTCGAGGGCATTGCAACTAGATGAGAACGAAGCTCGATGCCTGAAAAGGAATGCCAACTACTACGTCATCCTTGATGGAGAGTTGTTCAAAAAAGGGTTGAAAACACCCTTGCTTAAATGCCTTAAAAGTCAGCAGGTAGACTACGTCATGTGAGAACTTCATGAAGGAATCTGCGGCTTCCATATTGGGAGATGCTCCCTTGCCATCAAAGTAGTGTATGCTGGATACTACTGACCAACACTCATGGTCGACACCTTAGATATCACTAGGAGGTGCATAAATGTCAAGAGTTTGTAGACATCCCACGAACCCTCCTAACGTTCTTCACAGCTTGAGTTCCTCTTGGCTTTTCGCCATGTAGGTGTTAGATACAGGGGGAGCTTGAAGAAGATCAAGATGATGAGTCTTGGATGTTTTAGCTTTTACATGTCATTTAATTGAAGGCATTTGTAATCTTTAGATGTCTAAGAGTTTCATCTAATGATCCATTGCATTGCTTAAACATCATTCATTGACTTGCATTCATGATTTTACAAAAGGCATATGTTTCGTGAAAAAAATTTTAAAGTATTCATGATTGCATTGAAAAGTCAAAGTGTTCAAAGCTTATGTTTTGGAAAAACATATTTTCTCTGTTTTAATCGATTACCAGCTAATGGTAATCTATTACTTAAGCTTTGATGAACACTTTCATCGATTACAGTTATATGCTAATGGATTACACTTTACAAAAACACAAAAATGTCTTCCTGTGATAATCGATTACAACTATATGATAATCGATTACACTTCACAAAGTCACATAAATGTCTTCATGTGATAATCAATTATGATTTGTGGTAATCGATTACTTGGCGCGTTCTTGGAAATAAAACTTTCTATGTTAATCAATTACATGGCGATTTAATCGATTACATGATGATTTATTTGATTACTTTGTTCATATATATTTTCCAGAAATCTCAAGAACACTTTAATCTATTAAACTTGCTAACAATTGATTACATTAATGGTTTTAATCAATTACATGGACGATTTAATCAATTACATTCAGTTACAATGGTTTATTATAAATAGTTGTTGGGTCTTTTGAAAAATAGATCATTACACTACAAAATTTTCATAGATTTTCAAAAGCCTTCTGAAGTGAGAAAATATATTCTGAGTTACTAAGCTCTTGTCCCACAAAATCTAAATTTTCATGTTGCATTGAAAGATTTCTTCTTGGGCAAGATTTTAAAGAAGTTCTTGGAGAGTTTGCTCTAAAATTTGTTTTCAACCTAAATCAAGATTGGTAAATCATATGCATTCATATTCATTGGATCATCAGGTTGTCTCTCTCCATTAACTTTGCTTGTAAAGTTGTTTTAGAATTTTTGGTTGTTTGTAACTATTACAATAGAATTCTTCAGGCTTGATCACTAGGAGCCTAAGGGAATTATATTTTTGTTCTTAATCTAGGTTTGATTAAGGGTGATTTGTAATAAGCTTGTAAGAAAAGAATATTGTGAATAGTGGAACTCTAACTAAGTTTGGTTAGAAGAAACTGGATGTAACTTCTCAAAGGTGAAAAGTGAACCAATATAAGTTCTTGTGTTGATTACTTTCTTTAATTTCTTCTTGCTATCTTAATTTGTGATTCTTTGGTGAAATCTTTCTTACTCAACAAGTGTAAGGTTTTGTAATTGTTTTCTTAAGCTGAGTGGTTTGATTGGTTGGAGCATTCTTGATTTAATTGTGATACGATCTTATTACTCTGATTCTTTAAAGTTTTTAAAATGCCAAGTTTAAATCAATTCACCCCCTTCTTGGTTATTGTGTGTGTTCATACTATTTTCAATAGGGAATTGACATACCGGGACCACTACAAAAAGTCCCAGGAGCAGTCAAATTCCTATTAGTCGACATAGACTACTTCACCAAATGGATTGAGGCCAACCATAACGAGAAATCCCTGCCAATGAGGTAGAAAATTTCACTTGTAAATGCCTTATATATGGATATAGCCTCCCTTACGCCATTGTCACCGGCAACGGTACTCAATTCAAGGCTCAGACTTATAAAAACTTCCTGACGAGGCTAGGCGTCAAGCACCTCGTGACTTCTATTGAACATCCCCAGACCAACGGTTAGGCGGTGGCAACAAATAGGGTTATCCTTAGGTCCCTACGCACAAGGCTTGACAAGTCCAAGGGTCTATGGAAGGAGGAATTCCCTAGTATACTATGGGCATATCATTGTTCACCCCAGGAAACTACTAACGAGACTCATTTTAGACATACATATTGCATAGATTCCATAATCCCTGTTGAAGTTGGGGAACCATTGACAGGAATGTTGTTGTTCCAGCAACAACATAATGAAGAAAACATGAGGGCTGAATTAGAGACAAAGGATGAAGTCCAAGAGATGGCAAGAATCAAGAGGCCACCAAGCTCCGAGCGTCAAGAAGATACAACACCAAGGTTCAACATTAAACCTTTCAACCTGGCAACCTCGTATGGCGAGTCCAAGGTAAGGCCAGAAAAAATCCCTGAGCGGAAAAGCTTGGACCCCAATAGGAAGGCCCATTAGGGTCGTGGAAAACCTAGACAATAGAGCATACTGGTTGCAAGAGCTAGATGGTAAAGCAATTTCAAGATCATGGAATGCTACTCATCTAAAGTTCTACTTCAGTTGACCTATTGCAAAACCAGATGATGTACATTTTTTCCTACTCAAGTCTTTTGTCCCAAAAGAGAGAAATTAGGGTTTTGGCTTAAGAGGTTTTAACGAGGCACATCTGGGGAACAAAGGGAATATGTACTCAATTTACGACATTGAATAAAGTTTATTTCCCTTCCATTTTTTTAATTCCTTGTGTCAACCTTACAGTGGCTTGTCAAATCCAACGTCTGTCCTTAGTGAGCCTCAACAAAACCCAGGACGGACACATGTCTGTTCGATTTTCCAAAGGCTTATAAAACCCATGGTCTGCCCTTGGTTAGTCTCGGTATCTAAAGGCTTGTCAAAACCCAAGGTCCGTCCTTGGTGAGCCTTGAAAAAACCCATGACCGACGTGTGCCTAGTCCCTTCTCCAAAGGCTCATAAAACCCAAGGTTCGGCCTTGGTGAGTCTCGATTCTCCAAAGGCTCACAAAACCCAAGGTTTGTTCTTGGTGAGTCTTGGTCTCCAAAGGCTTGTCAAACCCAAGGTCCGTTCTTGGTGAGCCTCGACAAAACCTAGGACAAACATCTCCTTAGTCCAAAGCTCAGTAAACCCAAGGTCCGCCCTTGATGAGCCCCTATACTACCAAGTTTTTCCTTCGCAAAAATTTGAGGTATGCACTACCCTTGATTAACTTTTCTATTTCTAAGTTTTACCCTTGCAGGAATACAAAAATCCAAGGTCCACCCTTGGTAACCCAAGATCTACTCTTAGTAACCCAAGGTCAACCCTTGGTAGATACTCCTACAAAAACCCAAGGAATATCCTTGGTGGAAGTCAAACTATCTCTTCACAAGCATCAAGTGAGAAGCTCCGCAAAGCGAAATGAAGCATCATATAGCTTTCTATTTCAAACAAAACCATCAAGGCCTTGCTTCTTACACCACCAAAGATCTTATAATCATCAAGGTGGCATGTCCTTGCTATCACAAGCAAAAAAGCATTCCATAAACAAAAGGCAACATAGAAGGTATACAATAGAGAACAACAAAGAAAAATTGGTCAAAAAAGGAAAGCATGTATATTAAAAGAAGAAGAATCACATGGTCAAATTTACAAAGCCTTTACAGCCAAAATCCAACAAAGAAGAAAAAAAGGCCTATACATTAGCCCTATCACCCTGCTCCTCTCCAGGATCCTTCTCTACGACAACTATCTCCTCTTCATCAAGCAGTTCACCATCCTTCACATCCTTGAAAGAGTAAAAAAAGACCCAAGTCAAAATCCTTGGCAAATAACCTAACCTTCCTGATGACATTATAAAAGCCCTTCTCATGCTGCTCAACAACATCCTTCTTGTACACTAGCAACTCCTATTCAAACTCCTTGTTGGTCTCCCTTTCCTTTGACGCCCTGAGCTTAGACTCCTTTAGCCTAGACTTTGACTCCTTCAATCGACCCTCAAGATCAGCCACTACCTTGGCAAGATCATCCTTCTTAGTGGAAAAGAACTCCACCTTGCTAGCCAGATCCTTTTTCTCCCTCAGCAGGTCCTTATGACGTCTAAATAACTCGTCGCCGTCCAATCGAGTGCATAGTAGGTTGGAAAGAACATTGCCAACCTTTGAAGATAGTTGGTAGTTGGACCTAACCGCCTTAGCAAAGGCGACAATGGCATTGGTCACCTCGGGACGCTCAACTCTCTAGACAGTCTGAGTAGTGGCTCTCCATTTGGCAATCTCAGCCTCCAGGTATGCCACATTGTTCAGAGCTTCCTAGTGTTGTTGACCGTTCTCCTCCAGAATCGCTAGACTTCTTTGGAGAAAGACCTTGGCAGAGTCGATGGCACTCTGAACCCCGACTAACTAGATCAAGCTCTTGTCAAGGAAGATATAAGCTAGTTGGAGTCCTCTACTCTAGCTTAGGCCCCATGCTTCACAGCGACTAAATATCACTCGAGGTATAAATGTGATCAAGAGAGATGCTAGGGAGAGAAAAAGAAGAGGGCAAAGTCGACGCCAGCACAATAGAAGGAGAAATTGAGGGAGCTGAAGAGGAAGGTGATTGAACTTCTGGAGCACTAGAAGCTCGACAAGGGCACAATAAGAGTGGACAAAGGAGCCATGACGGGGCTGGCAGAAGAAACCGACTAAAAAACCACAACAACAGGAGAAGTAGAAACCTCCTGAACAGGTAGGGAAGGAGGAGTCGGAGGAGCAGGAGCAGCAACGGTAGCCTAGATGGTCGACGGAGCTGAGGGAAGACCCTAAGAATCAACAGCAGAAGGGCCACCCAAATCAGAGAGCAACCCAACATCCTGTCTCATTTTCACGAAGGCTAAAAGGGGCCCTCAACTTCTTGTGGCCTGATACCCAGCTCTATCATCTCTCTTCCACTTGGCCAAAACAAAGGAAGGTGTGTTGGGGGCAACCTCAACAAATGCAATATCAGTAAGGTCAACCCTAGCAGTGGGTTGACCCCCAAGTTGACTCCCTTCTATAGTAGGAAGGTTGACAGTGGAAGGTGACACCATTCCACCAATAGGTCCGACCTGTTTCACCAGGGACCTCCAGGAAAAGTTGTCCATTATACCTACAAAACAAGTGAAACACAACAAGTGTCGATTCAGGCCAACATCAAACACATCAAAACACGGAGGAAGACAAGGCAAGACATATTACCATCTAAGGAAGCGAGAGGATCATCCACTGAAGGAAGGGACAAGATGGCCCGCGTGTCCAGTGAAGCTGATAGTTGTTCCAGAATAGCCTTGTCAACCCTCTCCACAAGGGTCAACAGATCCTCATTGAAAGACTTAAATCTGGTGGGGTTCGACTGCCAGTAGAAAGGGAAGCGAGACTCCCCTCCCGATTGAACATCAATGACAACCCATCAGCCACGACATCATTAGCTAGGACCTTGAAAAACGATCCTTGAAGCGGCAAAACATATTTGAATCAAACTCGAACAGTTTTTTGCACACACTGTTCAAAGAAACCCATCATATCTTGCTTGTCATGTACATCTGAAAGAAGTACAAGAACACCAACACATTAGGTTAGATGTTGAAGAAAGGGCACAAGATTTTGAAGGCCCTTACCATAGCCCAACTATTGGGATAAAGCTATGAATGAGCCATATTCAAGTGCTTAAGCAGAGCACATTAAAAAGAATTCAAGGGAATAATCATAATCAATACCTCAAAGAAGCACTGGTACATGAAAAAGAAGGGTGGACAACCTAGCACCGCCCTCACAAAAGGGAAATTATCATTCCCACAAGCCTGCACGACCATCTTGCAGGAACCCTCAGGGTTGGCCAACCGTAGTTGACACTCCAAAGTAGAGACACTCTCCGCTGAGGTGGTGGAGGAGCAATATTTCAATACATCGTCTCTCACCCATTCATAGCTAGCAACAGCAGGGGGAGACGAGAGCGACCCAGCACTGTGGCTACGCTACACAGGGAGGAAACCCTAATGTCCCTGCCACCACTCTTTCTCACTCCCCCAAAAACAGATGGGGAAATAATCATTGTGGCCGGCACAGGTTCCCCAACCAGAGAAGCAGTAGAAGGTTTCACCCTCCTACGTAGACCGGAAATACCTCCTCCAACATTGCGCGAGTTCGCCCTCTTCTTAGAAGAAAAAGACTCGCTGTCAAAGACTCCACGACGACTTTCCTCCGAGGAGGAGTCGCCGATTGAAATGACTTTGCTATCTACCAGGGGTTGCTGAATCAAACCCCCAGATTCACTATCGCCCAAATGTAAGGCAAAATCAGAAATGAAAGACATGACAGAAAAAAGAATACCTTGAGACAAATAAGACAATTGGAAGGGGAAATGAGAAATTGTAAATTGCAAACCAAAGTAAGGAAAGTTCTTAGAAGAAATAGATATCAGAAGTTCAGAATGGCGATGATCAAAATGGCAAACGTCTACACCAGTTAAAGTGGAGGCGTGACTCTTCGTTAACTGGCGGGAGCTGAAATGACGCCCCAAAAGTTCGCACCACGATGCAACCCCGCTCACCCACGTATCGTGTCTCCAGTATGTTCCCATTTCAAGAGTGGCACATATGTAAGAGTACCGAACGTGCATTGCACTTGCTTGCAATAAAAGAAAAACAAAATGCTTGCTTTCAATCCATTCTCCAACGAAGAAAAGGGCAAGATTGTCCAACACGAAAACTCCACTCACATGATATATCTGATTTTGCCTACAGAACAAAAAGATGTCCTCCCTGGACAATTTAATAGTAGCAGCCCGAATAACACTTGTCCAGGCTGGGGGGCTTCACAAACCTGCAACTGTTGCATCTGTCGAGATTATCACCATCAACATGACAACATTTATCCACGCACGAGGGCTCGGCAATCTCACGAGCCTCCTGCTTGTCAAGGCTACTACCCTCAACATCGGAGAATCTCCCTCGACATCAGACAATCTTTCTCAACACAAGACAACCTCTTTTGCCCGAAAGCTAGCTCAGAGCTTGGAGGGCTTATGTACTGTTCAGGGTCCACAAAATACATGTGACAAGTGATGTGACATCCCAACGCGCACATGACATCTCGCCCTTAGCAGCCGGGCTACTGGACTGAACATGTCATCTCTAATACCCTTGTATTTCAATATTATTGATAATGTTACAACCTCCTTTATCAAGTGGCAGATACTTAATTATCTATAAGCACTGGATTACCTGTAATCCACCATATTATCTACAAGCTATAGATTTTTTAGAAGCAACTACCTATAAGCCATAACTTATCTACAAGCTAGTAATTATCTGCAAGGGTTGTTACGCATCATATCAACTCCAACAAATAAGGACTTGAAGCTCCCATCTCACTCTATAAATACCAGGTTCCCTCTCACTCTTTTCATATCTCACTTTACTGATTCATGTACTTACTTGAGCATTAGAGTTTTTTGTTTCATAGGTCCCTCATCTTATCCGTTTAACAAAGGGTACTCAATATCCGATGTGCGAGATCTAGGAGTCCTTTTTGGCCACGTCCATCCTTACGTGAGTCAACTCTAGATTTTAGTAAGTATAAAAATTATGAGTCTCATCTCTTATTTGATAATTTTTCTTGTAATTTTATAATTTTTAATAAATTTTAATCAATAACAAAAAGTGTATTAATCAGAAGGTGAGTTAATTATGTTGTTATCACTTCTTAGAAACATTCTTGAATCAAACTTCTTCCTATTTTTCAGGCCCATTGCCTTCTTTTGATAACATTGTTGAGATTTCAAAAGCACGGACAATTATTCATAAGTAATAATCCACAATAGAGAAAATAAATGCTACCAAAACTCTAGTACGTTTTTTTAGTTTTTTAATTATTCATACCATTATGCTGCTCGATTGTTGTTTCATGCGGTTACCTTTAAGATAATAACCAACTAGATATGCATCCACTTAATGCATGAGTAAATAAGTAAATTACTTAAAGTAAGGATGATTAAAAAGATAGTTTTTTTTATTGGCTTTAAATATGATTTCTTTGAACCATGTAATGTAAGCTTATTATTTTGGTCTTTACGTTAATTAATTAATTATAAATTATAAATTAATATAATCATTAAGATATAAATACTAATTAAATGAAATTTCAAATTATCAGCTACTCAATAGTCAATACTAATTAAAGCAACATTGGAGTTTTCGCCAAATAAATTGTTTTTTTTCCCTATAATTAATAATAATTACATAGCATTGATTAATTTTACATACTTGTCTCTTAACTTTGGTCTCTTAATTACGAATTAATACAATCAATAATATACATAACTACTACTAATTAAATACAATTTCAAATTATCAGTTACTCCATACTAATTAAAGCAATATTAGAGTTTTGGCATTTAAAAAAAATAGAAAGAAGAAAGAAATCAAGTTGTAACTGCTCTTTATTTGTTTTATGATATAATAAAATATAATACATACGTAATTGGCATTTAAAAAATATAATTTGCTTAGATATCACAAACCACTTGTAGGAGATGATTTTTAAAATTATGTTTTTGTGCCTAAGAGCCATGCTTTGGATGCAGCAACTTTCTCTGCAAACTTGCTCTTTCTTTTCGAGGCACGCCTTGTTTTTGCAGTATCCTCCTCTATTTTCATCTTGTTCAGCTAGCGTTGCTGGATCGTTTTCAAGCTATCTGGTGGGGTCTCGTATCGAAGACTTTCAAATATAAACATAATATCATTTGATTTCAAAAGGGGATAAATTAAGATCACTGATCCCTTGTAGCAGTGATGTCATTTAAAAAATCAGAGCAATGTTATTATTTTGAAATCTGTGTAAAAATTGCAGATAATGATAAAGCATATGCTGTATGTTCAGATGAAATGGGATTTTGGAGAAGTCGAGGATTCTTCAGTGAATTCGTGTAATAACTGTCACCTACTGTATTTTTTTCCTGTGAAAACCAACATTTGCAAACGTTTTCTCAATTACGTAATTCCATGATACGCCAATGAAAAATCTCGCTTAGCAAGGTCATGATTCCAGGAATTAGAGTGCCATCAAAAACTGCTAACTGCATTACATTATTGAAGTCAGCGATAACGCCATGTGCATACCTAAACTCTTGCATTGATTCCGCCATTCCATGATTGTTTGTGTTGCTAAGTCATATATTAGCTTTCAAAGAAGCAGAAAGCATGATGAATAAAACTGTATATTCCATTAATTGAATAAAACGTGAATACAAGTAGTTTTTATAAGGAAAATGAAAAATCGGCATAACAGGATGGTGCACACGATCAGCACCATCAACATTCTAGAAGAAAAATCTGTTACAACAGAAAAGAAAATGTAAAATATATACTAATAGGCCCCCTCAAGATGGAGAGTGGATGTTCAAAACTCCTATATTGGATACCAAGGCTGAGAACTTTGAAGGAAGCAGGGGTTTAGTAAGGAGATTCGCAAATTGCTTTGATGAAGGAACATGAAAAGTCTTCAAGGTGCCTTTAAGAATATGCTCACGAACAAGATGGCAGACTATTTCTATATGTTTCGTCCATTCATGAAAAACTGGATTTGCAATAATATGAAGAGCAGATTGGTTGTCACAAAAGAGATGGGCAGGGCCAGAGTGTAAGACCTTAAGATCACGTAATAGAGAAAACAGCCAAAGCAACTCACATGTAACATGGGCCATGGATCTATACTCAGCCTCAGTGGATGATCTGGAAACAGTGCCTTGTTTCTTGGACTTCCAAGACACAATAGAATCCCCAATAAAGACACAAAAGCCAGATATAGAGCAATGACTATCAACACATGATGCCCAATCAGCATAGTAGAAAGCATTAAGCTGAACAACAGAGGAAGAATAAAAGAAAATGCCCAGTCCAATAGTATATTTGATGTAACCAAGCAACTTGTGAGCAGCTTGAAGGTGTGGAACACGTGGAAATGCCATGAACTGGCTGAGAAAATTAACACTGTAACAAATGCTAGACCTAGTAATTGTTAAGTATAAAAGGCGACCAATCAAGCAACGGTATACAGAAGGGTCAGGGAGAAGGTCTCCTTCAGATGCAGATAGCTTAAGACCAACTTCAAGAGGAGTGCTTCGTGGTTTGCACCCAGAAAGACCTAAATCCTTGAGGATTTCCAATGCATAATGATGTTGGCAAACAGAAATACCTTTGGTAGAACGAGCTACCTCAAGTCCAAGAAAATATTTGAGGGACCCAAGATTTTTTAATCTAAATTTACTGTGAAGTTCATCAGTGAGAAGCTACACTTCATGAGAATTGTTAGATGCAACAATAATTGAAAATGATAGGAATACTTCAATACAACCAAGAGGGGGGGTGAATTGGTTGAATCCTTGGTAATTTAAAATTTTCAAATCAGAGTTTTCACAGGATCTTTATCACTTTAAAAATTGTTTTGAAACCAAGAATCTTATATTCAATCAAATTCCTCTGTCAAGAAATCAATAAGCAAATGATAGTTTTCTGTGTAATGAAATTTGATTCATAAACAAAGCAATTGAGAGATGAAGAGATAGGAATAAAGATCAGCCACAGATTTTATGAAGCTACATTCAGTTCTTCCACTCAACACTAGAGTAGAGTCCCACTATTGCAAATAATATTCTTACAAGATATTACAAGCCTCTCTTTATCAACCCTAGATAAAGTTCAGAAGTCTAAAACATTATTAAACCCTTAGAGACCAAACCCAAAACTGAGAACACTACTCAGCAACCCTTAGAGAAACACTATCTCTAATCTTCATGTAAGAAACCCATTTACAATAAGCTAATCTTTACAGAAATCAATTAAAAGATTTACACCTTCAAAGAATAAGGAAAGATTTCACTTGATAATCCAAAGAACACATGCATGTGAATGATTCAACAGGTTGAAAGAAAGATTACAGACTCAATGCATCCCTTTCCTTAAACTTTGAAACTTAATGATGCTTCACTTCTTCAAATCAAAAATCCAAACGAATTTGTGAAGCCTAAATGCTTTTTGAAACTCAGAAACACACTAAAGAAAGCTCATGAATGTTTGTGATTGCCCAGAATACGAATTATTCAATTTCACAAAGCATAGGGCAATGAGTTCTATTTATAACAACTTTCTAACTGAAAATAATCGATTAAACACGCTTCTGTAATCGATTATTTCGCATTTGTAATAGATTATTCCAAGAATGTAATTGATTAAAATGCTCCTGATTTGTTCTGGGTTTGAGCTATGAATAATATAATCGATTATTCCGTCAAGTAATCGATTAAGACAGACACTCATGTTTTTCAAATACACTGAGTAATCAATTACGAAATTTGGTAATCGATTAAGACAGACAATCTAATATTCTCAAATGTACTATGTAATCGATTACAACGATATGTAATCGATTAAATCAGCAGAACATGTTAACCATAGGCATTATATGCATCGATTACAAACTTATGTAATCGATTAAGACAGTCAGTATGATTTTTCCATTTTAGCCTATGTAATCGATTAATTCGATATGTAATCGATTACAATGTTCTTGATTTGTTTTCCATAAGGCACGAAGAACAAAATAATCGATGCCAACAATGCTATAATCGATTAATGCAGGAAAACTTCATTTTTCCAAAAACTTTGATTTTAAAATGCCTTACTTGTTAATTGCTTTTATTTAGACCTTTAATCTAACAATCCTAGATGAATGATTATGCATGATATGCTAATTGGATTATCAGATAACACATCTTCCCTTTTACATGAATCAAATTGATCTTTATAGCTTCTTTGGCACATTTGCAATGAGGCAAGTTGAAAGCACAAAACACCAATGCTTGATCATTGTTCATTCATGCATGACTCCTCTTGAATCAACAATAATATCATCAATGTATACCAAAATGACAATGAAACATGATCCAGAGGAACGCACAAAAAGGGAATGATCAGACTGTGATTGAACAAAACCAAAAGAGGATAATGTGTGAGAGAATTTAGGAAACCATTGTCTTGAAGCCTGTTGAAGTCCATACAGTGATTTATGGAGACGACAGACAACATTAGGTGGGAGAGAAGACTGATTAGAAGAGTATCCAGGGGGCAGATGCATATAGACTTCTTTAAGAAGCTCTCCATGAAGAAAAGCATTATTAACGTCGAGCTGTACAAGGGACCAGTTGTTGATTGCAACAAGTGTAAGAAGAACCCGAACAGTAGTTAGCTTTGCCATAGGAGAAAAAGTCTCCAAAAAATCTATCCCCTCTTGTTGAGTAAATCCCTTGGCCACCAAATGAGCCTTGTACCTCTCAAGGGATCCATTGGAATTATACTTCACCTTGTAGACCCACATGCAGCCCACGACCTACTTGCCTGGTGGAAGAGAAACAATTGACAAATTCCTATTAGTCTCAAGAGCCGAAAGTTCAGCTTTCATTGCATCTTTCCATTCCGGAAGTTGGGATGCAACAGAGAAGGAAGTGGGTTCAAAATGAGATGAAATAAAATTAATAAATGTTGCATAAAAAGGTGAAAACCGATGATAGGAAAGACAATTAGAGAGAGGATGAAGAGTGGAGGAAGAGCATATATAATCAGTAAGATGTGAAGGAGGATGTCGAGTCCTTGAAGGACGAGGGAGGGTGCTTGGGTGGGAAATGGAATCAAGAGGAACTGGCTGAGTAATAGTAGGAACAACTAAGGAAGATGGCAAAGTTGAAAATTCAGTATGTAAGGAAGATGGGGAAGAATTTAAGGCAAAAGGGAAGATGTTTTCAAAGAAGACAACAGCTCGAGATATGAAGGTTCGGTTGGAGTCCAAATCAAGAAGCTTGTAACCTTTGAAGCCAGGTGGGTACCCAATAAAAACAACAGGTAAGGCCCGAGGGGAAAACTTATGATGATATTTGGGAAGTGTGGAGCTATAACAAAGACAGCCAAAATTAAGAAGATGATCATATGTTGGAGGTCTGTGACAGAGGAGTTCAAAAGGAGATTTGAATGAAATGAGGGGGGATAGGGTGCGATTAATGAGATAAACCGTAGTAAGGATGCAATCTTGCCAATATTGAAGGGGAATGTGGGATTGAAATTGAAGGGCACGTGCCACATTGAGGAGATGTTGGTGCTTGCGTTCTAAAACAGAATTCTGCTGAGGGTGATTAATGCATGAATGGAAGACTTGAATTCCTTTCAAGGAGAAAAAAGAAGATAATTGGAACTCAGGTGCATTATCACAACGGATAGACTTAATAGACAAAGAGTATTGAGTGTGAAACAAAGTATAAAAGGAGGGAAAAACAGATGAAAAATCAGATTTTTTATGCAAAAAATAAATCCATGTGAACCTAGTGGCATCATCAACAATAGTAAGAAAATACCTAGAGCCCTCTACAGAAATGGTATGAAAAGGGCCCCAAATATCACAATGCACAAGATCAAAGGGGGATGCAGATAATTTGGGATTTAATATAAAAGGGAGACGTTTTTGTCTGGCAAGGGGACACACAGGACAATGATGCTTAGTTTTCAAATTATCAGAAAATCCCAACATATATTTCATTGAATTTAAAACAGAAACAGATAGGTGCCCTAATCTGGTATGCCAGAGATAAGGGTCTTTTACAAAAAGAGAAAAACAAAGGGGATTGAGCACAATATTGGGAACATTAACTGTAGGGAGGGGGTTCATAGTGTCAAGTATGTAAAGGTCTTCATGTCTTCTAGCAATCCCAATCATCCTTGCCGAAGCACGGTCCTGAAGAAAACAATGAGAATCAAAAAAATTGGCAAGGACAGGGGAATCATGCCTCAAGGCACTGATAGAAAGAAGATTCAAGAAAAATGATGGAACAGAGAGAACATTTTGTAGAGTAAAAAGATCTGAAATGGAAATCAAACCAATGGCAGTGACCATTGCAGATGACCCATTGGGAAAAGAGACCAAAGATTTAGAGGAGGAATAAGATAGAAAAAGATTAAGCAAAAAGAATGAGGAAGAACAAGAGTGGACGTACCACTGAAACTTGCCACCAAAGGAGAGGAGGCAACAATGGAAGAATTGGAAATCGAAGGAGATGAAGCAGAATTCTATTGTATCAATGCAAGTAACTGAGTATATTGGGTAAGGGTAAAGGTAAGAGGAACCTCAGAGGATTGAGGTGTAGGGCTCGATGTGTATGAGGGTTGGGGATTAGCGTTCGATGTATGGTTTAATGTATGGGCTATAGACTGAACAAAATGGGTTTGGGCCGGGTTGGCAGCAAAATTGGGCTTAAGGACCCTAGGTTTGTACCCAGGAGGGTACCCATGTAACTTGAAGCATTTGTCACGTGTGTGACCGGTGAGGTTGCAAAAGGTGCAAATGGGTTTGGCACAGCGTTGGACGGCAGCCGCCACCGTGGGTACAGAGGATGTAGCAACGGAATTAAGAAGATGAGTATCTGGAACAACCGGAGAAGGCGAGACCACTGAAAGCTGACGTTGGCGCTCTTCTTGTAGAACCATGGAAAACACCTTAGCAAGCGACGACAAAGGATCAAGCAAAAGGATCTGTGCTCAGACAGAGGAAAATGACTCATTGAGCCAAGTAAGGAACTGTAAAACATGATCCTGTTCTCTACCATTACCAATCTCACAAAGAGCACCACAAGTGCAGCAGGGGAGAGGTAAATAATCTTGCAACTCATCCCAAAGAGACTTCAATTTGGTATAGTAGGCATTAACATCGAGAGAGCCTTGGTATAAACAGGAAATGCGTTGTTTAAGCTAGAAGATGCGAGGGCCATTGGCCTGTGAGTATCTTGTCTTCAAATCAGACCAAACCTCATATCCAGTAGAAAAATAGAGAAGGCTATCGGCAATATCCTTTGCAACAGAGTTCAAGATCAATGAGATAACCATGGAATTGCATCGGTTCCAAGAAGAAAACAAAAGATCATCGTGAGGAGGACGAAGAATGGTACCGTCTACGAACACCGGCTTGTTCTTCGCCGTAAGTGCAAGAATCATCAAACAATTCCAAGAACTGAAGTTGGAACTAGTCAGGGAATTTGAGACCAAGGTCAAACCAGGATGGTCGCCGTTCTGCAAAAAATAGGGATTGGAGAAATCTTCCATGGTAGAAGAAGAACTAGAGGAAGCATCCGCCGGTGGTGGACGTTTGGTATTATTATTACCACGAGCCATGGAAGAGGGCTCGGGTTAGTAGGAAATCACTGATACCATATTAGCTTTCAAAGAAGCAGAAAGCATGATGAATAAAACTGTATATTCCATTAATTGAATAAAACGTGAATACAAGTAGTTTTTATAAGGAAAATGAAAAATGTGCATAACAGAATGGTGCACACGATCAGCATCATCAGCATTCTAGAAGAAAAATCTGTTACAACAGAAAAGAAAATATAAAATATATACTAATATCATACTTGAACTCTCTCAATTTCGTGATTATCTGAAGAGATCAGACTAAACGTGGATTTCATGATTCCAATTCAGCAATTTCCCCAGGCGGTGTATGTTTGATGATCGGACAAAATTATGTGAGAGAACTCCCGATTCTGTGATCCCCCTTCTATGTATATTTGATATTACGTTGTCGAGACACATCAAAACAATTTAACTAAGCTAATTTTGTAGCACAAGGTTAACCTAGGTCGACTCAGAGACACGATCAATATGGTTCTAGCTTCAAATCATTGGTAATAATAAGGGGGGATTTTGTTGAACAGTTGGTATGCGCAAAGTAAAACATGCAAGAACACAAACTAAAATTAAAGAACAATGCAGAAATTAACAAGATTATCAAGGAGTAAAGTAAAATAGATTAGAAAGCATCAATCCAATTCACCAAACCAAGCTATTCAAATCATCATCATTCTCAGAAGTTGATTCTATCATGAACATTCATTCAATCTCAATAGAAGCAGTTCAATCGATTCTACTCCTAAATTAATTGAAACCACAACCCTAACTGAAATATCATTCAATTAATCTTGTGATTATCATTAAAAATTAGGACATGAATCCACAATCCTAACTTGCTTTCAATCCTAATTGCATTCATAATCATGAAAACATAATAGAAATTGAAGAAGAAGGTGAACATTCAAATAGAATTTGAAATACCAAACCGAAACTCTGATTCTTCTCTTGCTTGAGTTGGATGATTGGATTGATTAATGATTTAGCCTTCCATGATGATCACCAAGGAAAGCCCCATGAAGTGAGTGCAAGAAAATGGAAGAATAGAAAAATGGAAATGAAGAAGATGAAGAACAATGAAGAACAAATGAGAGAAAATGAAGAACAAGCTTTTGATTCTAAAAACAAAAGAAATATAAAACTTATTTATTGAATTGTAAAGTGTTGTCCAAGTTTCACTAAAGTCACTAATATATACAGTAACTAAGTTTTGAAAATAGAAAGGGCCATAAACAAACCCAACAATCTAATTATTAACTATTTACACCAACAAAATTAAAACTCGCAGCCAAATTACAAGTGCAAAGGTTCTGATTTCGAAGCTTAAAATGACCCTCCAAATGACAAAATTGGCCTCGGTTTATTTCTAGCAAACTTGTAGATCTTTTCCTTATCTTTCCAGGGACTCCTAGAACGCTCGATTTGGAGTTCCCTAGCAATCTATAGGCCCTGCATAAGTCAGATACGTTAAGTGAGCAAAAATCCAAAAATACGCTATAATTAGCAATTAAGCACACTCACTCGCCTAAGACAAAACTGAATTAGAATGGGAAAATAAAAGTCCAAAAGAGGTCAAATAGGCCAAGAATGATAGACAAAAATTTAACTAAAAGTACTCTATCAAAATACCCCACACTTAAACTTTTGCACCCTGGACAAAACTAAAAGAAAGACTAAGAGAAAAATTCAATCTAAAGTAAACCAAAAATTTAAAGAAAGGGTATGAACAAGGCACACATATTTTTTAATGGATCAAAACAATGCACAAAAGTGAGAGAGATGGAAAGATGGAAGAATAATATTGAGGTAACAAACAATCCATGAAAACATGATCACAAAGTGCAAAGTGAGAACGTAGTTAAGTTTAGAATTAATAATGCACCAAGGTGATAGAATTCTCTCAAAGGGTCGCACTCAACCTCATATAATGTGTATGGCTTGTATTTACACTCAAACACCACTTGTAACTAGCACATCCAAGCATTGACAAACCTTTCAGTCATTCAACTTGAAATACACATGCATCAAAAGATCAAAAAGACTTTATTAGCTTGTAATGAATGGCTTAGGAAAGGTGGATAAGAAAAGGATATTTAGGCTAAAACTTAAGAGAAAAGAGGGGTAATGGGAAGCAAGCCAACAAGATAAAAGAAGGGTAGAAGCAATAAGATGAAATTTAAAAGACTTTACAAGGATGAAAATGAACTATAACAACTTTTATTGCATATGTTTTTTTTTTCTTTGCTTGAACTTCTTTTTCTTTGCTTATACACAATTTTTTTTCTCTTTTCTTTGAACTTTTGCTATTTGAACTCTTTCTTTTCTCTTTTTCTTTTCTTCTCTTTCAAAACAAAACAAAATACAAAAACCCCACACTTGTTTGAAACCCACTCCCAAAACAATTCCAAAGCCCCTTTTCTCCCTACAGCTAGGGTAACATGGTTTTCCATCATTTTTTTTTAGTTTTTAATGAGCTAAACAAGAAAGAAAAGGCTAGAGGCTCAAAAAGGGTGACAATGGATATCAACACAAGGATAGGTTTATTTGACTAGTGGCTAAAAGAAAAAAGGCCTAAATCATCTCAATCAAAGCATGTGCAACAAGAAATGTCAAAAGAGGCGAGACAAAACATAGAGTAATCTAGCACAAAGGTGAAATCACACATGAAAGAACATATCCACAAAGGCTCAAAAACTTACATGGCATAATTCTACCACACATGGTTCATCTTAAATTCTATTTCTCAAGCCTACTTATCACTTCAACAATTGCAACAATGATTCACATCAAGTATGAAACCTCTTAATCCAACCAACTTTTTAACATTTCTCACAATTTATACAAGTTAGAAATCCTATGAAAAACATGAAAAAGTGCCTAAATTCAATAAAAACAGAACCAAACAGAATACAGACATACATATAAACAGAAAGTAGAAAACAACAGACACTGACAAACAGATAACAACAAAACATAAACAAACAGAAAACAGAAACAGAAAACAGAAAATAACCAGAGTTTCAAACATTTTTAGGATCCTTCACCCCCCACTTGAAATGCACATTGTCCTCAATGTAAGCATGCAAAGAAATGCAACAAAGAGGAAACAAATAAAAGATAGGAAAAGGAAACTCCCCAAAAAGTCATTCACGCAAAATTGGCAGGACCAAAGAGATGTCCATCCCATCTAGATCGAAGTTTATCGGAAATAAGCTTAAGGCGAGAATTAAACAATAACACTTTTTGGCCACTATGGAACTCCTTTCTAAGAATCCTAGAGTCATGGAATTTCTTCACTTTCTCCTTGTAAATCTTGGAGTTCTCATAGGTTTTTAAACGAATCTCCTCAAGCTCTTGCAATTGAAGCTTCCTTTACATACCTGTTTCATCAAATGTCATGTTGCAACTCTTCACCGCCCAATAAACACGGTGCTCAATCTCTACTGGAAGGTGACATGCCTTACCGAAAACCACCCTATAGGGAGACATCCCCAAAGGTGTGCGGTAAGCGGTCCTATGAGCCCATAAAGCATCCTCAAGAAGCTTGCTCCAATCTTTCCTGTTTGGTTGCACCACCTTCTGTAACACTTGCTTGATCTCTCTGTTAAAAACTCTGCTTGCCCATTAGTTTGGGGATGATAAGCTATATCAACTCTATGCACAACCCCATACTTTTGAACCAAGGATGCAAATGACCGGTTACAAAAATGGCTCCCTTGGTCACTGATAATGGCTCTAGGCACACCAAACTTGCAAAAAATGTTGGATCTCACAAAATCCATAACAACTTTAGAATCATTAGTTCTGGTGGCCTTATCCTCAACCCATCTAGAAACATAATCAACAGCAAGCAAAATATATGAAAAGCCATGAGAAACAGGAAATGGACCTATAAAATCAATACCCCAGACATCAAAAATCTCACAAAAAATAATGGGTTGCTGAGGCATCTCATGTCTATGTGTAATTGTGCCTCTTGCTCTCTGACACTGTTCACAAGTGGTGGTAAAGTGATGAGGATCTCTAAACAAGGTGGGCCAAAAGAACCCACAGTCTAATACTTTCCTAGTGGTCCTCTAAGGACCAAAATGACCTCCGGTAGGTTTGCCATGACAAAAATGAAGAATAGACTGAATTTCATGATCAGGCACACACCTTCGGATCACTTGGTCACTACCAAACCTCCACAAATAAGGATCATCCCAAACATAATATTTAGCATCACTCTTAAGTTTATCTATTTGGGACCTAGATGCATGAGGTGGAACAATAGATGCAACAAGGAAATTAACAATGTTAGCAAACCAAGGTGTGACATGCGATGAATGAATATGCATCAAATCCTCACCAGGAAAATTATCACGAATGGGAAAGGACTCAAGAGGTCCCTCAATCCCGCTCAAGTGATCAGCAACCAAGTTTTCTACACCACTTTTGTCCTTAATATCAATGTCAAATTCCTGAAGAATTTGCATCCACTTGATCAATCTAGGTTTAGCATCAGGCTTCTTCAACAGGTATTTCAAAGCTGCATGGTCAGTAAAGACAGTGATATGGGAGCAAAGCAAGTAAGATCTAAATTTATCTAAAGCAAAAACAATAGCCAAAAGCTCCTTCTCAGTGGTGGTGTAGTTAACTTGGGCTGCATCCGAAGTGCGTGAAGCATAAGCAATAACATGGGATAATTTACCAACTCTTTGTGACAACACAGCCCCAAGTGCATAATTAGAGGCATCACACATCAGCTCAAAGGGAAGCTCCCAATTTGGTGGCTGCATGATGGGAGAGGTAGTCAGCTTCCTCCTCAATCCCTCAAATGCCTCTTTGCAAGGCTGGTCAAATGAAAAGTCTACGTCCTTTTGGAGAAGCTTGGACAATGGCAAAGCAATCTTACTGAAATCCTGAATGAATCTCCTATAAAAACCTGCATGTCCAAGAAAAGAACGTACTTCTCGCACAAAAGCGGGGTAAGGTAAAGAGGTAATCACATCACTTTTGGCCTTGTCGACCTCAATACCTCTACTGGAGACCAAATGTCCTAAGACTATACCCCCATGCACCATGAAATGACATTTCTCAAAGTTAAGAACAAGGTTAGTACTAATACATTGGTCAAGCACTCTAGAGAGACTATCCAAACATGCATCAAAAGAGGAACCATAAACACCTCCATGTAACTCTCTAATAAATCAGAAAAGATGCTTACCATGCACCTTTGGAAGGTGCCAGGTGCATTGCATAGGCCAAAAGGCATCCGGGTGTAAGAAAATGTTCCAAATGGACAAGTGAATGTGGTCTTATGTTGATCCTCTGGTGCAATATGGATTTGCATGTAACCAGAAAAACAATCAAGAAAACAATAATGTGATTTACCTGCCAACCTCTCTAAAAATTGATCAATGAAAGGCAGAGGGAAATGGTCCTTGCGAGTGGCCTGGTTGAGTCTCCTGTAATCAATGCAAACTCGCCAACTGTTGGCCTCTCTAGTCGGAATCAACTCATTATCTTAATTCTTCACAACTATGAGACTCGACTTCTTAGGAACCACTTGAACAAGTGAAACCCAAGTGTTATCTGAGATGGGATAGATGATTCCTGCAGCTAGTAGCTTCGTCACTTCCTTCTTCACCACATCAAGAATAGTGGGATTCAGCCTCCTCTGTGGTTGCCTCACTGGTCTAGAATCATCCTCCAAAAGTATCTGATGCATGCATATGGAAGGATTAATTCCAGGAAGATCAGCAAGTGTCCATCCAATGGCCTTTTTGTGGCCTTTCAAAACATGCATCAACTTCTCTTCGTGCTCCAGTGGCAGACTACTGGATATAATGACTGGAAGCTTCTGAGCATCATCTAAATATGCATACTTGAGGTGCTCAGGTAATGACTTCAGCTCCAAGGAAGGTGGCTGAATAGTGGAAGATAAGGAAAGACTAGGGGCTGAGGGAAGTGGGATAGTAAGCTCAGAACTTGTATATGTACCTGGAACACAATCAGAGTGAAGTGCGGAGGAAATATCCGCACCAATACTACACACGGCAGCAGAATCATCATAGGTACAATTACAAAAACCAAGATCAAAATCAGAAAAATCAAAAGAAAGATTAGAAAAATCAGAAAGTAAATCAGAAATATCTACACTATCTATTGCAGCATCAATGATATCAAGAAGAAAAACAAACTGCTCTTCTACAGGATGTCTCATAGCCTCAAAAATGTTAAACTGAAAAATGTCATCACTAAACTCCATAGAAAGAGTTCCTGCATGCACATCAATTTTGGTCCTGGCTGTCATCAAGAATGGTCTCCCTAGGATCAATGTAGAACCATGGCTGGAAGACTCATTCTCCATATCCAAAATGTAAAAATCCACTGGGAAGATCAAATTATTAACTCTCACTAGCACATCTTCAATAAGTCCAAGTGGAAGCGCATCACTCCTGTTGGCTAAGTGGATGACAACACCAGTGGGTTTCATCTCACCAAGGTGTAGTGATCTATAAACTGATGTGGGCATAACATTAATGGAGGCTCCAAGATCACACAAGGCATCTGCAAAAGTAATATCTCCAATGGTGCATGGGACAGTGAAAGTGCCAGGATCCTTTCACTTCTGTGGCAAGGTGGATAGTGGAATGGCATCAACAGTTTTGCCATGTATCAGGGTGGAAACATTTCTGCCCATCTTCACTTGCTCATTTCCCTTAAGCTTCCTCTTATGGGTGCACAAGTCCTTCAAGAACTTTGCATATTTTGGAATCTGTTTGATGGCATCCAAGAGGGGAATGTTGACTTCCACCACTTTCTTTGCAGAAATGGCTCTAGAAGGAAAAGGTAAGGGAATCTATTTTGATGCAGAATCTATTTTGGCACCATCATCAACTTTTTTACTAGCACCAACATCAATTTTAGCACCAGCATCTGGAAGCTCCGTGCCACTCCTCAAGGTAATAGCACTCACATTCTTCAGATTAATAACTGGTTGTGCTGGAAGGTTACCAGAACCCTGCTGCTGCATCTGGTTGACAATTGTAGCTAACTGTCCAATTTGAGTCTACAGGTCCTGGATGGTGGCACTGACATTTTGTTGAAACTGGATGTTGCTGGTGGCCATTTGCTTCATCAAATCCTCTAAGGTAGGTCCAGAACTGGCCTGCACAGGTTGTGCAGGTGTAGGTGCAGGTTGCTGTAACTGTGGCTGTTGTCTAAAAGGAGGAGGTTGGTATTTGGTGGTGGCAGGCTGGAAGGGTTGCTGTGGAGGTCTAAAGGGTTGCTATTGTTGTGGACCAGGACCATACTTCAAATTTGGATGATATCTCCAACCAGGACTATAAGTGTTGGAGTAAGGATTATGCTGTTGTTAAGGTCTAAATGACTGGCCAAGTTGCATGGCAGAAACTTCAGCAGGTTGTTCTTTCTCTTGGAGAGTGGGGCATGCATCTGTGGGATGATCAGGCACACAACAGATACCACAGAGCCTTGGTTGATTGGCTGTCATCACATTCTGTTGTTGGCCAATAGCAAGCTGCCTCACAAGGGATGTCAACTCTGTCAATTTGTTCTCTAATCTCTGGTTATCAGCAACCATAGAGACAAAAACTTCATTTGTTGTCATCACCTTGGATGTTACAACTCTAGAGCCAAATTGTTGATAAGTGGCTGCCATATTAGAAATCAACTGCCTTGCAGCAAGAGGGGTCTTGTCCATCAATGGATACAAAATACCCACGCTTTAGCACCAGGCACAACAGCCTCATGGTTATTTTGGCCGATTGATCTTCCAATATGCAAGTTTCAACAATTCTCGTTACAATTCATGTAATAGTATTGATACTCCTAAAGGGTGTTCTATTTGCTCGTAGTTCACGATTGATACTGGATCCTGGTGTCGAGATCTATGGAGTTCTAAATATGCTCGAGATTCCTCCATTTAAAATTTAAAAAGTCTGTTCGTCTCCACTAGCTGCATCTATCATACTCCTGTCCATCAACATCAAGCCTTCATAAAAATACTGGATCAGTAATTGCTCACTGATTTGATGGTGAGGACAGGTAGCACACAGCTTGTTGAATCTCTCCCAATACTCATACAAAGACTCTCCAGGAAACTGCCTTATGACACAAATTTCCTTCCGGATGGATGTTGTTCTAGAGGCAGGGAATAATTTCTCCAAGAATCTTCTCTTCATGTCTGTCCAAGTGGTGATAGGAACTGGTTGAAGGTACAACCAGTCCTTAGCAACACCATCCAAAGAGAAAGGAAATGCTTTCATCTTGACATAATCCTCATGAACGTCATGTGGCCGCATGGTCGAACACACCACATGAAACTCCTTAAGGTGTTTATGTGGATCTTCACCAGCAAGTCCATGAAACTTAGAAAACAAATGGATCAGTCCAGATTTCAGCTCATAACTGACCTCAGTTTCAGGATATTGAATACACCAAGGTTGGTAAACAACATCAGGTGTAGCTAACTCCTTTAGAGTTAGGTTGTTATCAGCCATGATATCAAGATGTCTAGAAGTAGAAGGAGTGGAAGTAGATTCAGAATCAAAGTCAGAAGACACTATGCTACTGTCTAAAACTACACTATCAAAGTCATCTAACCTAAGGTTATGTTTGTTTAATCTATGAAATATCCTATCTATCTCAGGATCAAATGAATGGAATTCACTTGATGTGGACTTAGTCATACACAATGCAACTCATAAAGGACAGTAAAAAGCACAAAAACAACCCTAAAAAGTTTATACAAAAACTAAATTTTAAAATTTCAGACTCTTTTTTTTTTTTACTCTCGCGCTATTAGCGTGAGACTGCACTATCGGCGTGGGATGTTCGAACCTATGGCACGACTAGCGCCAGGTCTAGCGCGATTAGCGTGAATTGTTCGAACCTATGGCGCGACTAACGCAACAAGCCACAGGGTTAGCGTGAGAAACCAAATCAGATTTGAATTCTTGGCGCAATCAGCGTGGATTCCGCGCGATTAGCGCCAGGATTCTATCAATGGGTCCTAGGTTAGAATTCTTGGCACGATCAGCGTGAATGGTCACGCTGGTAGCGCCAGCTGGGCATTTTGCTCTGTTTTTCTGGGTTTTCCTCTGTTTTTATGGGCAAATACAAAGCTAATGCAACAACCACAAGCACATAATCATGTAACAAGCATAGTTGGGCAACAAAACGTAAAAATGCAAGAATTAAAACTACTTCTATGAACTAATTACAATGAATTAAAGCTAGCACACAATGAACCATGTCCTCGGCAACGTCGCCAGTTTTGATATTACGTTGTCAAGACGCATCAAAACAATTTAACTAAGCTAATTCTATAGCACATGGTTAACCTAGATCGACTCAGAGATACGATCAATATGGTTCTAGCTTCAAATCATTGGTAATAATAAGGGGGGATTTTGTCGAACAGTTGGTATGCACAAAGTAAAACATGCAAGAACACAAACTAAAATTAAAGAACAATGCAGAAATTAACAAGATTATCAAGGAGTAAAGTAAAACAGATTAGAAAACATCAATCCAATTTACCAAACCAAGCTATTCGAATCATCATCATTCTCATAAGTTGATTCTATCATGAACATTCATTTAATCTCAATAGAAGCAGTTCAATCGATTTTACTCCTAAATTAATTGAAACCACAACCCTAACTGAAATATCATTCAATTAATCCTGTAATTATCATTCGAAATTAGGACATGAATCCATAATCCTAACTTGCTTTCAATCCTAATTGCATTCATAATCATGAAAACATAATAGAAATTGAAGAAGAACGTGAACATTCAAATAGAATTTGAAATACCAAACCGAAACTCCGATTCTTCTCTTGCTTGAGTTGGATCCTTGGATTGATTAATGATTTAGCCTTCCATGATGATCACCAAGGAAAGCCCCATGAAGTGAGTGCAAGAAAATGGAAGAATAGAAAAATCAAAATGAAGAACAATGAAGAACAAATGAGAGAAAATGAAGAACAAGCTTTTGATTCTAAAAACTAAAGAAATATAAAACTTGTTTATTGAATTGTAAAGTGCCGTCCAAGTTTCACTGAAGTCACTAATATATACAGTGACTAAGTTCTGAAAATAGAATAGGCCATAAACAAACCCAACAATCTAATTATTTACTATTTACACCAACAAAATTAAAACTAGCAGCCAAATTACAAGTGCAGAGGTTCCAATTTCGAAGCTTAAAATGACCCTCAAAATGACATAATTGGCCTCGGACTATTTCTAACAAACTTGTAGATCTTTTTGTTATCTTTCCAGGGACTCCTAGAATGCTCCATTTGGAGTTCCGTAGCACTCTATAGGTCCTGTACAAGTCAGATACATTAAGTGAGCAAAAATCCGAAAATACGCTACAATTAGCAATTAAGCTCACTTACTTGCCTAAGACAAAACTGAATTAGAATGGGAAAATAAAAGTACAAAAGAGGTCAAATAGACCAAGAACGATAAACAAAAATTTAATTAAAAATACTCTATCAAAATTCTGTTGAGTGAACAATAAAAATATGCTACAATTAGCAATTAAGCCCACTTACTTGCCTAAAACAAAACTGAATTAGAATGAGAAAATAAAAGTACAAAAAAGGTCAAATAGACCAAGAATGATAGACAAAAATTTAACTAAAAACACTCTATCAAAATTATGTTGAGTGAACAATAATTTTGCAGAATAGAAAAGATTATTAGACTGACTGAGGTGTCAACGTATAACTGTGTACCTCAGCCATAGGTAATTAAGCTGATGTTACAAAGTTTAGAAAACTGACATGTCAACGTATGACTCAGTAGCTCAGAAATTATATATTATAAATAGATACGTTTCCATTTGGTACCTTCTACAATAAAAATTCAAGTAGAATCATACCAGTCTTGTCTAGGTGACCCAGTACCATTAAGAGAGAGAGAGGAATAAAAAAACATAGCACAAGATGAAGGAAACAGAACAAAGAACTATAGCTTTTAATTTAAAGTCGCCACAATGCTGAAAATATAGGTCAAATTTTTTCACCTGGAGATTGATGTAATATATCGCATTTTCTACCAGTGCCACAATAACTAAAATAAGCTCCTTTCTCGCTCGGGTAGTTTTTTTTAAACTAAGCTACTTTTCTTCTAATACATTGCTAGCTGCCAAAAAACAGAATGAAGTTTTTTGCTGAAAATACAAACTATAATAGAGTAGTAAATCAAAGGTCCAACATGCAATCTCTGATTATATTGATAGAATTGGTTGATGACTTGATCTACTCTGCACCTAATTTGTAACTAGTTTCAACCATATCAAAGCTAGATAATTTTCTTAATAGTTCCAAATGGAAGTGGAGAAAGTAAGGTCCTCGTTTATGTCATATGCTTCAAACTGGATTTCTTCTGATGTATGATAAAAACTATCTGCAACTCCATGGTCATGCTCATGCATCTCAATCAATTCCTCCCAGTTAACACTACTCATGTCAGAAAACCCTCCTGCTTGTTCACTCTCATCTCTTGATGCAGCTTCAGACACTGTTGTTGAACTTCCTGAGCTATCAGTTTTCTCTTCCTCTCTTTCTTTCTTTAGTATTCCCATCTGCTGAAGAAACTCGAGTAGGTCTATCTGAGGCTTCTCCTCAAAATCACCAATAATAGTTTTCTGTGATGAAACTTGAGGATTACCCTCTTGCAGTGGAGGAAGAATTTCTGCATGGTTTTGGATGTCAAAGTTCTCAAGTTCCACCACTTTTGGATGAATGGATAATGAACTAGTATGTGGTGATGATTGAGTTTGACGTGTTGCAACCACCCCATTTTGCTTTAGCTCTTGCAGCTTCTGGTGGATGACATGTACACTAGGTTGAGCATTGAGGTTGAGCAATCCACTACTTGAGGGAAACATTGAAATGAAGTTCTTGGAAGGGAACCACTTGAAGTACTTGTGAGATTTTGTGGTGGTGGAATTTGTGAAGCTTCTTGGATGCATCATCATGTGGGGGAGGTTAAGGTAAGCATCAGGGCCATAGAGTCTCTTTGCAGCCTCATCATAGGCCAAGGCAGCTTCTTCTGCTGTGGCAAAAGAGCCAAGCCAGAGCCTTGTTCTCTTCTTTGGCTCTCTTATCTCAGCCACCCATTTGCCCCATGTTCTTTGCCTAACACCTCTATACTCACATGAGGAGTTTTGAGGGCCACCTTTGCCCCTTGTTGGCCCTTTCTTCCATGGCTTTGGTGGAGACTTTTTGCAACCTTCCATGATGGGAAATTGAGTAATGCAAGGTGGTGGAATTGATGCATGATGTCGGAGGAATGGAGCCGGATATGTAGGAGCAAGAATGGAGTTTGATGTTAAATGTTGTCACGTTTGGAGAAGTGATCATGTGACCGTTACTTGGTGAAGGCTTCAAATTCTGAAGACTCTCAAACATGAATAACTTAAAATTTTTTTAAGGCGAAAAACATGTTTTCGATTTCTTACAAATTGATTTTTCAAATATTATCAATTGCTACAATATTACATTATCAATTAACTAATAACACATAAAACAAAAAATTTAATATATCAGTAACTTAAATCCAAAATTTTTTTATTATATTTCCCAAAATTCAATTATTTATTAAAAACTTTAAACACATTTAAGCTTTTTTTTTTCTTCATCTTAAATATTTTTCAAGCTAATTCATCGTTGAGAGTCTTTAGTCCCAAAATTAAACATATTCTTTAGTACTTAAATTTATCAAATGTTTTATTTAGTTTTTTCTGCAGTAAAAAAATTCTCACAAACTGTAAATTAAAATCACGAAAAATTGAAGGAGAGATTAAAAAAATATTTTACAAATTTGAAAGATTATTTTTTTTAAAGACCAAAAAATAACCTTAAATTCAAGATTAAAATTATATTTCAATTTTTTATAAATTCTTTTAACCAATAGTATATTATTTTTCTGGGCTAAGTTAATTCTTTTGTTGTTGTTGTGAACTTTGTATATTACACGTGTTGATTGTTGGGAATATGAGACTACATGGTCTTAACATGTGGTAGATATGTATATATTTTTGTTGTCTAATCTAAACATAAGATAACTTGTTCAATAAAGGGATATAGTCAAACTGAAAAGCTGAAAAAAGATTAGCTTTTTAATAACTTCTTTCACGAAAACGGGGTTCTTGGAATTAAGGTCAAGCGCTTTTTAATTGAGTGACCTACTTATTTTGGATATCTGTTTTGCTTTTGGAAGTCACGGGTAATGGATTGTTATGACATACCCACGATTATTCAAGCCTATTAGTGTAATACACCGTGCTGAGTATAAAATTTGATTTTTTTATATTATTATATTTTTATAATATATTTATTAATTATTTTTAAAATTTTATATATGGAATAAATATAAGATAATTTATGAATATATATATATATTTAAATAGTTTTCGTGCCTTTTGAATTTTTTTCTAAAAAAAATGCATGAGATTGTGCAAGGAGAGATGTAGGTAGTAGTCATCTCTTATCCGTCTGGATAGAATAATATTCACCATGTGCGACTTGTTACCTGCACGATACTTGTTAGGCGGATAACTGTAGATTTTTTAATATCCGGAAATATCCGCGGGTACGCATGAATATATTTACAAAAATAAAAAAAAATAATTTTAAAATATTTTAGAAAAACTTTTTATTGTAATTTATTTATTTTAATATTTTTAAAAAATAATTTTACTTGTTACAACTAAAGTTTCAAATATTCTACAATGCCACACGAATAATTTTAAATAATTAAATAAATTTTGTGAACTCCAAAAAAAATTATCTAAAAATTACTCTCTAAAATATAAATTCAAATATAAATACACTAAAATATAAGTCTAAATAAAATTATATTTGAAAAATATGTACAGATAAAAAAATATTTACGTATTTAAGTTTGGTAAAAAAATATAAATAATATTTAAGTATTTTTGTATTAACGGGTAATATACATATGTCCATACAAGTATCATGATATTCATCTCATGTCTATATTTTTAATTAAATGATAAAATATATTTTCTAAATTTTGTAATTAAATGTTGAACATAAATAA
>PYAF01002711.1:50378-71794 GCA_007407185.1 Glycine tomentella | reverse complement strand
TAAGATCTAAATGATGCAATGCTTGTATGATGAATGAATGATATGCAATCAATACTTGGATCATCATAATGCTTTCTTTTCCTTTTACATTTTAATCACAAGCTTCAGTCCTCATTCTTGAGTCATGTTGAAAGCCAAAACTTCCAACTCTTGATCATTGCTTGATTCTTCAAGTTGCTCCCCCTCAATTCAACAGTCAATATGACAGGAGATGTGGATTCTAGAATGTCTACATCCAGATATCTGATTACTTTTGTAGGGGAGTTGTGTCTTGGCAATCAAAACTTCAAAAGTGTGTTTCATTATCAACCACTGAAGCAAAATATATTGCAGCAACTGAAGCATTCAAAGAAATGTTATGGATGAAGAAATTCTTAAATGAGTTGGGACATGATCAAAGTGCCATCCACTTAGCCAAGAATCTCATGTTCCATTCACGCGTCAAACACATTGACATCTATTATCGTTGGATATGAGAGGTGTTGGATGAGAAGAAATTGAAGTTAGAGAAAATCCATATAGACTTTAATTGGTTTGATATAATGACTAAGGCAATACTAACCAAGAAGGTTGAAGACTACTGTCAAGGTACTGGTATAGTGGTGCACACCAATTATGTCGGTAAGGGAGATTTGTTGGAAATTCCTCCATAATTAAGGTTGGGTCACATTCAAGTAAACATGCAAATTCAAATACATAGGAAATTGAGTAGCATATTCCAAGACATGCATAGGAAGTTGTGGAGCACTTTCCAAGGGTTTGGAATTGGTTTCTTTGACCTTGAGACTTACAAACTCCACTTAGGAAAGTGAAGATTGGATTTACATGGTGCTTTGTGAATGTAACTCATTTATTGGCATCCACCACTAAATCTTGAAGGAGTCACATCCCTTTCTATAAATAGGGAGGCTTGTGAAGAGTTGGAGCATCCCATCCAAAGAGAAGCAAAGCAAGAGTGGTAGTGAGAAAGAGTGTTCTAGTTTCCACCACACTTAGTGAGAGTTGAGAGAATCTGTAAACCATCCTTGTTGGGTGAGGTTGAGTGATATTCTCGTGTATTGAGAGAGTCATTGTAATCCAACTTTTAATATTGGAGATATTTATTGGCATGGTCCTGTGGTTTTTACTTTTCACATTGAAAGGGTTTTCCACGTTAAAAATTCTTGGTGTCATTCTTCTACTCTCTATTCTTGTTTTTCCATTTCTGCTAAGTGCCTATTTTGAGTCTACAGAGTTGGAAATAGTGCTAGTGTTTCCCAACAGAAAATGCCATCTCTTTGGTGCTTAATAAACATATAAACATCCTATTTCAAAAGCTTCGCTCCATTGATTTTCAGATTTGATAATGGGGTTTGCTTTATACATTACATAAAGAGTGAAAGATATTTATCTCAATTAGCATGACAATAATATTCCCCCCATCAAATATGAAAAATGAAATATTTAGAGCCCAAAAACAACAAAAGTCATATTTTCATTATTTTCAGTACAAATCTTTGAAAACTTAATATAAAGTAAAAATCAGGTTACACTTTTATAATTGTTTTTTGAACACAATAAATAAAAATAGGAAATGTTTCTAAAAACAGATAGTAGCTCAATAATGACTAATGAGTAACTGAATTAGTTTAAATAGCTTCTAAGATTATTACATAGTAAACTTTGTCACTTACATGTGAATGTTTACAAACTTGATTTGGGTTAAAATTAATTTTGAAGTATAGTAATTTATGTTTGATTTTTTTCATCCTGAAAGCAAGTTTGATGTAAAACTTAATACAAACTTTTCAACTTAACTCAAAAATTACTTTTTTTTTATCACTTCTAGTCAACATAAGATTTAGAGGCAAAAAATTCAATGCCTAACAATAATCAAACATCCTAATCTTCACTAGTCACATTTAACATGAAGGAAAAATCAATTCTAACACTTCCCACTGAGATATTTGAAATTGTTTTACCTAACCCAACATATCCTGGAGGACAGCTACAAAACCTCACAAAATAAAAAAACCAACTCCAAAATCCAAGGTAGAAGAAGCATAAGGTCAACCACACAATTGGGCAGTTTCTCCAAACACCTGAAAACAACCTATTCCGTTGTAGTTTCACTAGATTTGCCATGCCCACAGGTGCTGCATCAATTAAACCTATAACAACAATGATTACAACACTAATCAAAACTCATAAAATTATTCATAAAAAAGGAAAAGGAAATGTGGATGTCATGCTTGAAGATTATTCATAATATTATTGGGAAATGTGGTGGTGAATATGAAATAGTATTTTCCTCTTAGTTGCATCTGCTAGATTGGTTATTAGGGATACTTTTGGAATATAAACAAGGATGTTGTCTCAAACAAAAAATTGGAAGATTCATGGAAATAGTTTAGAATATTCCCAAGAAAATTCAAGTTAACCAAATACAGGTTTAACAGATTCCTATGAATAACATTCTGAGGGTACTATTGAAGAAATGAAAAACCAACTCTAAAGCCAAATGCACCCTAAAAGTAACTTACACAAGCCAAAAACTTTCAATCTTGGCTTCAGGAATTTATCAAAACATTAAATCACTAATTCTCACTTTCAACATCCCA
The DNA here is from genome assembly GCA_007407185.1 of Glycine tomentella. Taxonomy (NCBI): domain Eukaryota; kingdom Viridiplantae; phylum Streptophyta; class Magnoliopsida; order Fabales; family Fabaceae; genus Glycine; species Glycine tomentella. The sequence continues at coordinate 69,194 of PYAF01002711.1, read as the reverse complement.
AAAGTATTCATAGCATAAGAAACAAAAATACTTCCTTCATAAAATCTTGTTACCAAAAGTATTTAAATCACTGCACATGACCAAATAAGGAAAAACCCCTTAGCAACTCAACTAAATTAGAAGTTAATTATAACACATGGTAGGGAAAGTTTAGGAACTTACCATTGTTTTTATGTTCACGAAATCTCATGTAGTGTCTACTCAACCTGTCCAGAACAATGTAGGACCTTCTTTAGATGAATTGGTGAAGCAAATGACCACGAGCAATATTTATTTACAACAAAATATGTCTATCACAATTCAAGATTTGCAGACTCAGATTGCCCGATTAACTACAACTATGAATCAATTGCGGCAACAAGGATTTGGCCAACTTCCCTTCCTAACAATTGCCAATCCAAAAGCGAATGTTATTGCCATGGCTTTGAGGGGTAGAAAGGAGTTGCAACAAAAAAATATGGTAGCAAATTCTAAATTGAAGAAAAGTAGTGTTGCACAAGTTCTAAATTTCAGTAAAAATAATTGCAGATGCAATAGTCCCTAAACCTCCCCTCCCTTTTCCATCCAGAGTCGCTCCTCCAAAGAGAGATGAGCTAGATACTGAGATGGTTGAGATTTTTAGGAAAGTTGAAACCAACATTGTTAGACACTAAACAATCCATCACTGGACAACCCATACATCTTTTAAGGTTTTGATGAAAATAAAGATATATATTTGTGTTAACCATTTTGTTGCATGTAAGTCAACAGTGTTGATGACTGGAAACAACACCAGGTGAGACTTATCCATTAGTGGATACCTTGTCTATTAGATGCGAGAAGTACTTGTCCATTCCATCCAGTTAACAATTGGAATAAGCATTTCATTTGAATTATTAATTTATCCAGTTTATATGATCTTATTTAAAAGGAACATATATGTGAATCTATCCTTAATTTTCTTTTATATGTGTAACGACCATATTGAACTTTGAATGACAGATAAGGAAAGTCATAATCCTATCAGACAGAAACGTGTAGTATCTGCTTAATCAGGAAACAAGATCAATTTGCTCAACGGTCATATTATTCAATCCCAAAGATATTTTCCACAATTACCAGTACCTCTCTACCTATAAATATGACATCAAGGATTGAAGAACAACGAATAATAAGTGTAGAAAAACAAGAGTCGTGAATCAAGAAACAAGAGAAAAGAAAAACATTAGTTGAGAAATACATTAAGCTTAAGAGAGTTCATTCTTTGTAATACACAAAGTACATGTGAGAGATAAGAATCTTATTGTAAATTCACTTGTTGAGTGTTTTAAAGAATCTCTAATTCTATACCAAACTTCTATTTGTGAAATTTAGGAGTGGCTTAGTGACAAAATAATACTTAGTTGTTCTTAGATTCAAGGAGAGTCTAAGGGTTGTGTCAGTTGAGAATACTTGTAAGCCAGACATGGCAGAAAAGAATACTTATTGTAATCAAGTTTGATTAGTGGAACCCTTTACTAGTTGGTAAAGGAGAACTGGACGTAGCTCAGGTTGAGTGAACCAATATAAAACAAATTATTTTTACTACTTTTTTAGCTTTTCAAAGTATTTCAAAGTCTATTATTAACACATTCTACACAAGTTTTTCACTTGAAAATAAGTTTTATACACCATTGGACGACAATCCCCTCTCAGTCATTGGATGAGGGTTCTTATAGACTTTTTTATCACAACATCTTCCATTTCGAAAAAAAAGTTTTATATTTTGACTAAAACACTATTCAACCCCCTTCTAGTGTGATTTATTTTATTTCAGTTGGCATCAGAGCTCGACCTCTTGCATTGAGAATTTTTACAAATACAAAGGAAAGATCCTAAAGTCAAATAGATATGGAAGAAGGATACTCCAAAAACATGCTACCATTATTCAAGGGAGTCAAATATGACTATTGGAAGGAACATATGATAGTTCATTTTGAGTCCATTCATATTGACCTCTAGGATGTCGCAGAACATGGCAACTATATTCTACTAGACAATTAGTTGAATGAAGTTCCAAGAACCTTTTGGACAAATACTCAAAGACAAAAGTTTTTGTTGAACTCTGAAGCTCTCTCTGCTTGCACCCTCTCTAAGGAAGAATATACAAATGTCCACGACTATAGAAGTTCAAAATAAATACGGGACACATTAGCTTTGATGTCACAGTTAAAATGCAACAAGCTCGGCTTTTTGACATGTATGAACTCTTCACTATGGAAGATGGTGAAGATATACAAGCCATGTTTGAATGTTTCAAACTATATAAATGAATTACGTTGTCTTAACAAAACTTTTGATAATTTTGATAACATTGACAAAATTATAAGTTTATCTAGAAAGTGGGGACCATAGGTGACAACATTGAGAAGTGTAAAGAAATCGGACTCCATGTCCATTGAAGAGCTGATTGGTGCCTTATAGGTCCATGAGCAAGAACTTCAATAAGATGAAGGATTCAAAAAGGGCAAAACCTTCGCTGTAACAACATAGGAAGCCAAAACCTCTTCCACATGCAAAGAATCCTCATCAAAACTTGCATCTAGAAGCTTATTCAAAGTTATCTACACTGATGCATCTTATAATAATGAGTCCAATGATGAAAGCTCAAACAAAGATGATTAGTTAGCCTTCATCTCAAGGAAGATAAGGAACATGTGGAATAAAAAGAAGCGGATAAGACTGGAAAGGATCCAAGAAACAAGGACACTACAAGTAAGAATGTACAAATCTTGATAAGTCAAATCACAAGAAAAGGTACTTCAAAGGACATGAAAGTATTGATGGGCACATGGGAAGAATTGGACAACACATCATCCGATGAAAAGACAAAAGAGGAAGAATAAACCAACCTTTGTCTGATGGAAAACATTGCATCAGAAGGATCAGACTCTAAATCAGATGAAGAGGTAAATATAAACAACCTTGAAACTTTTCAATTAGCATATCATGAACGTCTCTCCAACTCATCCATTATGTCCAAAGCTTATCAAAATCTAAGAAAGTTGATGGAGGTCCATGGCAAGCTAAAGGTCTAGAAGGAGAGCTTGAAGCACTTCCTTTGGTGAGCTTTAAAGGACCCATGACAAGGGCTAGAACTCAAGCACTTCAAGACCACATCAAGGCTAATTTGGACAAGCATGAAGCACACCAACTCAAGGATAACAAGGGCTGGATTTTGATGTCTCGAGTCCAATTTAAATCCATAAATTTCAGCATTTGCTAGTAGCAAAAGTAGAAACAACAAAAATACTGCATCATTACTATAACACCCTGAAATTTCGATAACTGAAAAGTAGATGTTTGATGTATTTGTTGTGTTATTCGATTATTTGATAAGTTTAGATTATTTTAATTGTTGTGTAAATTACCCTTGCGCAATTGCTTGGTGTAGATGTCAAGTTATGTGGAGTTGTTGGAGTTACGTTGTAATTGAGTGATTTCGAGTTTGACTTGAAACCGGTTTTAGTAAAATCATCATTCTGGATTGTTTAACCATTGGGTCACCTTAAAATTTTATAGGTAGTCTCCTAACCCACATATGTAACTTTTTATCGTTAGGATTGGAGAAATAAGATCTGTAGCGTGAGATAATAATTTTTCACTGAACCAGAAATTTTAAAATTGGGCTAGCTCGCCCAGGCGAATTTTGATAGGCTTTTTAGCTCGCCTGGGTGAGTCAATTCAGCGTTAAATAGTGCAACAGCATCCAAAATCACAAAAATTGGCTTCCTTCTTCCTCCAAGCAGCCACCCCACCTCGCACCATCATCCTCCACCACCCAAGACCACCGGTGACCACCACGGGCCATCGTTGCTTGCCATGAGACCACCGCACGAGGAGGAACCCTTTAATTGGAGCGAAATCTTCAAAATTTAACTCGAAGATTCCGTAGAAAATGGAGCCTCCAATCTTTCTTTCTTGGTTTCTTTGAGGTAACATTGGTTTCCTTTGTCTTCTTCTAGCTAGTTTAAGCTTCTATTAGTGTGTCTTGTGTTTTGGGTACCGTTGTTGGGAGTTTTACACTTCCTTTGAAAAACCCTTTGAAAATGAGATGCTGTAAAAGTTTGCTTTTTATGAAATTGATGTCATTTCTGTGATCCTTGTTGAACCCCAGTCACATTGGTGTGATCGGAATTTCAAAATGATGTCTTTTGATGTAAACTCCCAAAACACCCTTTTAACCCCTTTTTGATTTGAGTGGGTATTTGACCCCAAATGTTAATATTGATCTTACCTTGGAAATCTATACTAAATTGTCTTTGATTTGGTATATAGAGCTCTGCATTTGAACAAGCAGGCGTATTCGAAGGATCGTGAAACAACACTATTAGGCTGTAATAGGGAGAACTTCTAGTTAGGTAAGGGGAGTTTATTATTTGGTTATAGTTTTGATACCATAATTGGGGGCCAGGGAGTCCAACTATGAAGATAACTGTCAGTCCCTGCTGTATGCTGGTTTATCAAGAAAAGCTAAGTTTTTAACTAATGAGATGCGATGTATTTATGAGTGATGTGTGTTTGTTCCTGTATGTGCTCATTTTCAAGGCAAATGATGTTTTTTTAACTAATGGGATGTGATGAATTTGCTTGTTGATGGATAAAACTGTGAATGATGTTGTTGTTGTGATGATTGGATTTTTTAGAAAAGTCTTAATTACAGAGGAGACTTTGCCCAATTTTTTATAATTCGTTCTCTATTTAATTCTTTACAAAAAATTTTAAATGGGCATAAGAATTTGTTTCCTATACTGTAATCCTCCTCTTTAATTTAGAATTTTCCTAAATTACCAGTCTCATGGTAATATGGATTGTGAATGAATGAGGTTTCTATTGTTTGAAGACCCGGGGAATGTGAATCTCAGGCATATGGTATATAGATGTAAAATGCAATTGTTTGTGATGTTGATGATGATCTTGAAATGAAATTATGTTGATAATTATATTAATATGAGATGATATTGATGATTATGATGATGATGATGATGTTGAGATGAGATAATGTTTATTGAGTTGATGATGTTGAAATGAAATAATGATGATATAGTTGATGATGTTGAATATTGATGTTTGTGATGATAATATTGAAATAAAATGATGTTGATGTTGTTGATGACATTAAGATGGTGATGTTGATAATGACATTGACGAGGGATGATGTTGATGTGAACAATGTCATTATGTGATGTGGATACACATGGATACCCATGGGGGGTGCATGACTGGTTACCCTTGCGAGGAAGGATGTGTTCCTAGTCGAGTCATGCATTGATGGTGCCCATGGTTGTATGTTGTGTATGTCCACGTGGGGTACATTGACCGGTTGGATAACCTTGTGAGGGTGGATTTACTAATTTTAAGCATCCTAAGAGAGAAAGGGATTGTTTAAAATTCTGGTCCCTATCTATCCATGGTCAGTGTATCGGTGATGTTGTGTATGTACATGGGGGTGCATGACTGGATAACCTTGCGAGGGTGGGTTTATGAATTTTAAGCATCCCAAGAGAAAAAATGATTGTTTAACATTCTGATCCCTATATATCCATGGTCAGTGCATTGATGGTGCCCATGTTTCATACTTCATATTTGCATGGATGGAAATAGAATGATGGACAGTAAGTAGTAGGGGTACTAGGGGGTAATCACTCTGTTTGGAATTCCCTTGTGACTCAGGACTGATCACCATGGGGGGGGGAGCGACCAATGCATGACAAGGTGACCTCGACGAGCTACTGTATCATTTTCCTAAGAGAGACTATTTCCATGAGGATGGTACCACATTGCATTCCGAGAGATAAGTCAGGTGCATGCATCATTCTGAGAATTATTGTTTTGATTTGTGAAATATAGTGGATGACTGGTTTGTTGAGTGTGTATTGAATTGATGACTTATCGAGTGATTGTGGTTGTTATTATTGATTTCTTTCTAATCATTGTCGTCTGATGCTTGATGTATATGTATAATAAACTCACCCTTGCATTTGTTGCACCGTGTGGTTGGTACCTGTGATGATCACGAACTTTCGTTCGTGGGAGCAGATGAGCAGCAGTAGGTGACTTTTGAGGGAGATCTTCTTTTTGGTTGGAGCCTTCAAACTAACATGACAACGTTGGAATTCTTTTTGGAAAAGAGTTGTGTTTTGTTAATCAACTCTTTCTTAGTTAGTCCCTTGATTCTTTTTGTTGGTCATGTAATTCCAAACGTAAATATTTGTAAATACAACTAGATTATGTTCAGATATATGAATGATATGTAATGTTTTAAATGTACATCGATATGTATCCATTTATGTATTTGTTCCACTGTATGATAATTATATTATCACGAAAAATTTACTACCATTTTCATAATCAGATTATTGGAGTTTTCATTAAAATTTGAAATTCACACGACTAGAGTCAATGATATCGTAGCGACGAGGCGGGTCATTACAATTACACGAGTTTAGGGTCCGCCAAGAGGCACTTAGGGAAGTTTGCACTACAAGCTTCATTAAGCTTGCCTTAGGTTCCTTTAGTGTGCCCTACAATCTTCATTTCAATTTGCATTTCCCTTACATTTAGTGGCTTTAAGCTTGTAATTCTGTGGGCTATATAAGCTACCCAAAAACTGTTTGTAACTAACTTTTGTTCATGTTAATGCAAATCTGAAATTTGTATAAGAGTTTCTTTCTTGTTCTTGCGCAAGAACCTCTTGAGTCTTATCAATGGCTTCTCAATGCTATTGTGGCGATTCTTGATAGACTTATTGGAGAGCTACTCAATGGTGCCTTCCATCTTCATCCCTAACCTTTCTCCATCTTCCATTGTTGTCCATCAAAGTTTTTTTTAGACATGTTCCACGTGAAGTGCTGAAAGCTTCAATTTCTTGAAAGATTATTGAAGAGTGGGTTTCATTATAAAGTAGATTTGGGAAATTAATGTCTAATGGGTTTAGATATACATCAAAAGTACTTCAAAAGTCTTTCAAAAGATTACAAACAACTTCAAGGAAAACATGAAGAAAAGATAGAAAATTCTTCATAAATTTTCACTTAATCATGTGATGAATTTGAAAGTCTAAAGTTAAAGACAACAAAGCTTCACCCTGAAAATGAGGAAATTTGTAAAGAAAGATCTAGTCTATTGGAAGACCTTCGGAAGTTGAAAAATCAACTAGAAGGTTTACAAAATGAGTATATCACACTTAATAAACTCCATGTTTTCCTAAATGAGGAAAGGTGTAATCTATTGAAAGAATGTTCACAAGTCCATAAGGATTATGAAAACTTAGAGCCAATTAAAGATAACTAATAGGTTGAATGTGAACGATATAAGAAAAGGATGAAATTCTCAAATGATAAACTTAAATAGTACAAGGTTCTCAAAAAGCAACCCTAAGATGTTGTTATACTTCATCAAGAGATTGAATTTATGAGAGAAACTCTATCAAAATTTGTTGGAAGCACTGAGAAACTTAACAAAATGTTAAGATACAACAAATGCCCAACTGACAAATCTAGAAATGGATATAAAGGAAAGAAGTATGTTCATAATGAAGAAACCATAGTATGTTACTTCTATGGAAAGGTTGGATACATGACATCCAAGAGTAGACATCTACCAAAGACTGGATCGTCCAATGCATTCAAAACTAACAAAAAAGGGCCCAAGAAATTTTGGGTACCTAATGAGAAAATAATTCTTGTTGTAGATATATTCAACCACAACAAGAACACACCAATCATGGTACTTGGACAGTGGCTGCTCACGTCACATGACAGGAGAAAAATGTATGTTCTAATGACTGACTCCCATGCATGGTGGAATAGTCACTTTCGAAGGAAATCAAAAGGGAAAGATAGAAGAAGTAGGAAAGACAAGTATTGATCCCTATACTCCCATTGATAACGTACTATTTGTTAAAGGGCTTAAACACAATTTGCTTAGCATAAGTCAATTATGTGATAGTGGACTTGATGTTTCCTTTAGCAAAGAAGGTGTGTCGTCCAACGCAAAAATGGAACCCAACTTTTCACTGCTAAGAGGAAAGGAAATCTTTATAATATTAATCTTAGTGAACTATCTATTAGAATGTAACATATCTATTATCCATCAAAGGAAATCATTGGGTATGGCAGAAGAATCTTGGACAGCTTGAGGTTAATCTCAAAACTGAAAAGGCATAACCTTAGGAGAGGTTTTCCAAGAATGATTTACTTTGTTAGGCATGTCAGAAGAGAAAACATATTAAAACCTCATTTTCGAGCAAATAATCTAATTCTTGTGATCATTTCAAACTCTCTCCAAGTTGACAAAGAGAAAAAGTTGTTGAAAGTCTCGAGAGATCATATGAGAGCCATTGGGTGAACTCTAGTTGGCCTTCATAGGAATAATCTTGCCATCTGCATGCATAGGATTTTATTGGAGGATAAGTTCATATCAGTGAGATAGCCACAGAGGTTCCTCAATCCTACTATCCAGGATGAGGTCAAGAAGGAGGTGATGAAGTTGTTGGTAGTAAGAATCATTTACCCCATATCAAATAATGAGTGGGTTAGTCCTATATAAATGGTTCCTAAGAAGTCTAGGATAAGTATTGTGAAGAACCAACACAATGAATTGGTTCCAAGTAGAATGAAGAAAAGTTGGCGAGTGTGCATAGATTACATGAAGCTCAACCAAGCCACTCACAAGGACCACTTTCCTCTTCCCTTCACTGACCAAGTCATAGAAAAATTAATAGGAAAGACCCATCATTGCTTCCTAGATGGATTTTCAGGCTACATGCAAATTCATATAGCATTAGAAGACCAACACAAAACCACATTCACATGTCCATTTGACACTCTTGCTTACACCAGGATGTCATTCGACCTATGCAATGCACCAAGCACATTTTAGAGGTCTATGGTGAGCATTTTTTCTGACTTACTTGAGAGTTGCATGAAAGTGTCTATGAAGGACTTTACTTTTTGATTCATGCCTTGAGAATTTGTCTAGTGTTTTAAATAGGTGCATTTAGACAAACCTTGTGCTAAATTTTGAGAAATGTTATTTTATGGTAACTAAGGGTATAATCCTTGTTCACCTAGTACGCAGCAATTACAAACATGGAAACATAGAAAGCTTTACAAAAAGATATGAGAAACATGGAAACATAGAATCCTTCGGCATTTGCTTCCTCTCGATGATCTCAATGGCTTGCTCCTTCACAACCAGAGTCACCAACAACCTCGATTTTTCAATGACGGGGTCAACCACGATTGGAATCAGCGACTCCAGGACAAAAATGCACGCCCAGCCCAAGTCGTGACCAACCTTCTCCCCTCTCTTGTCAACGATAGTGAGGAGGGAGGAGAGGGCACCGCATGTCGAGCGTGTGGAGGGCGATGTGGGGCATGGCAATGAGGGAGGTTTTGTGGCGGTCGAGGAGGAAGAATAGTGTGCTTTGGGTCTATTGTTGTTATCTTCTCTATCTCGACCTTCGCCATTGTTGTTGCAATGAAACAGTGATAGAGAGAAAAGGAAGTGAACGGCGAGAGAGAAAGAGAAGATGAAGCGAAATGGTGAGAGAGAAAGAGAAGACGAAGTGAAACGATGAAAGAGAAAGAGAGTATGTAAATTCAAAATTTTAAAAAACATTAAAGGATCTGATGAGAGAGAAAGAGAAGAAGAGACGAAACGGATAATAGGTAACAACATTCTAAGACGATTTTGGAAAAACCGTCTTTGAATCCTTTTTTTCAAAGATGGTTTTATTTTATTTACAATTTTACTACCGCACCGTTTTTTAAGGCGATTTTCATATTACCGTCTTAAATTCGCCGTCGTGGAAGACTGTTTTTGTAGTAGTGTTTTCCACTTAAGTGGGTAAATGATCTCTTCATTAAAAAAATTATTCTTTTAGTTTGTACACATATGTTATGAATGTGATCAAATTCAACACCTTAACTTCGTTTAGCAATTCTTTTCATGGATAATCACTTTTATTAATAGTAATCCCAAATTGGCGAACGAGATAGTTTAAAAGAGTGCCTGAAGATGTTTTCTATCAAAGGAGGAATTAAAATTATATATATTCAAGATATGATGAGCCTGTATCAGTTTAATTTTAATTCAACTAGATATAAACCTATGTTTTATGTAGGTATCTTAATTTTTTTAATGAAAAACATCAATAAAAATAGAATATTAAAAACTAAAAATTGCATGGAAATAATTATCTTTTTACTTAGAACATGAAAAAATTGGTTTAATGGTATTTAAAAAAATAATATGCAATTTGTGTGATAATCTTATTGCAGTAAAAAAAAAATTTAGATAATTATACTTGAGTTAAATACTATTAAATCTTTTTTTCTCTTTTTTCACTATATCTAAATTTCTAATCACAAATGTTTAATTATCCTAGGTATTAATAACTTGTATACATCGCATAAAGTAAAGAAAAGATTGTGACTTCTAGTCCTCATATATGTTAGTGAGTCAAAAGGTACGAAAGAGATAAATCAAAGAGAATGATTTATATGAAGACAACTCATGGTATAAAGTAAATGTCAATGTCAAAGTATAAATTAACTTGACAGCTAAGATATCAATGTCAAAGCTTGCGCTTTTATAAACTATATATTACTGATTTTTCATCTCATGATTTTAATACAAATTTCATGTCGTTATTTAGTTTTGATGTTCAACATATTGAATTGCAGCTGAACTTCAACAATGTCACACTCATATACCTTTCCAATGTCAAGAAATCTGGATTTAAAAGGGAACAATTGCCTTATTTGAAGATAAATTTATCATTCCCTGCAAACATAGGTAAGTCAAAGCTTTGTTTTATAACATTACACCACACTATCTTAATATATATGATTACACTATAGTAATAACACATAATTAGTTATATATTGTCAATTATTGTGTCATAAGATATGTTTTAAGTATTTAGTTGCTAGTTTCGAACACATTTATATTTCAATTCTCCTATTCTCATGCATTTTACGCTATTAAGAAAACATGCAAATAAATGGTTATGTTAGGAAAGTATTTATTATTCAACATGTTTCATTATATGTGAATTCCAAACTTATTCCAATAGTAAAATAAAATAAATGAGAAATTACAACTACTTTACAAAATAAATTATAAATTATAAACTGTGTAGGCAAAGTGAAATAATTAAATTACACTAACGGTTAAAATATAATTGACTCATGCAAGTGTGCGAGCAATCCAGTTTCAAGACAATATTAGGTTGATGTCATTCTTAATTAAATCTTAAACACTCATAAAAATGCATTTTTGTCTTAGGGTTATCTAAAATTTTAGTTCCTAAGTTTTTTTTTTTAATTCGATTTTTAGTTCCTAAACAAAAAGTTTGACTGTCAAAGGTTTCTCAATTTTTTTTTAATTAAGATTTTTGTACCTAAACTTTTGTTTGACTAGTTAAAGTACCTAAATTTTAAGAATTTTCATACTTTAGTTCCTAAACAAAAATTTGAACCCATTATTTTTATTTATTTAATGAGATCTCAGGGACTAAAAACCAAAATTTTAAAAAATTGAGGAAGTAAAATCCTTAATTAAAAAATCTAGGGATCTTGACAAGTCAAACTTTTATTTAAAGACTAAAAATTAAATTTAAAAAAATATGTAAAAACTTTAACCAGTTAAACTTTTTTTTAAGAATTAAAAACCAAATTTCAAAAAGTTTAAAAACTAAGAACTTAATTAACCATTTTTCTTATAACCTCATACATTCTATATTACAAACACTAATCCACCCACTTACAACTTGAGATTAATATTTACCTATGTCCACAACCACATGTCTCATTTCTTGATTCACACTGGTGACAAAATGTACCTTACCTAGTTAACGTTCCTTTCCTCATTCATGTGATCAAACATCTTGCTCCCTTTGCTTATTAGCATATGCAAACCCAAGCCATTACTCATTATTAACGAACAGGTATAAATGATAATGCAACCTCCTTTTTTTTAAATGGCGACAACAATATTTGAATTTAAAACCTTGTGAGGTACTTACATCTTCTACCATTAAGAATCTAATAGTTTGAAAATCCAACCAGTTTGATCTCTTGCCTTATTCCCTTAAAGATGATAAAGATAAGAATTTTTTGTCTTTATCTTTACCAATTTTTCCCCCTTAACAATACTTTTATGAATGAAACTAAATTGATATCAACTTTTTTCTTTTCTTTTTTAGAGCAAATTGAGATGTCATTTTCTAATGATTCGAGATTCAAGTTTATTTCTTTTTTATATAGAACCTAATCGATGTCGTATGTTATTTTCAAACTAATGAAGTTGTAAGTTTTAATGAAATTATATGTAAAAATTGTCAAACAAATTGTGTATCAAAATTATAGTTATCTTAATGTGATTTTCAAAATACTTTCCTTAAATTTACACTCTTTAGTTTTGAGAAAACTCTTTTTAAGTTGTATTAAAATAGAATGTATGTTGAGATTAGTCAGTGAAATACACAATTATCCAATAAACATGGGTAATGTCAATTTTATGTAAATTGCAACAAACTATATATAGAAGTTTATTTCTGTAAGTAACATGACAAACATTTTATATATGAATAACAATACTGATAACCATAAAAAACAAGCCACGACAAAGTTTAACCAAGAACAAAAACACATCAAACTCATAAAAACCAAAACTATATATAGAAACCAAAAGAATAAAGGCTAAATTATTGTTTTGGTCTTTTAAATTATTTTTAATGCTCAATTTGGTCATCTAATTTTCAAATAGTTCAATTTGGTCTTATAAATTTTTGTTTTTAAATCAATTCAATTATGTCCTTCTATCAAAATTAAAGCTAATGAAATTAACATGGTAAAAACACATGTAACCTTACCAAGTTTTTACTCCTCACTTTCCTACACCCCACTCCTTGAACCTTGCTCCTAAAGTCTTTGGTTACACCACATATGTCCATATCCATAAAAGTCAATGTTCTAAATTAGATCCTTGTGCTAAAAAGTGTATCTTTGTTGGGTACTATGATGTTCAAAAAGGTTATTGTTGCTTTGATCCTCTCTCACACAAAATACATGTTAGTTTAGAGGTCACTTTAAGGGAAAATGACCTTACTATTCAGGGGGAGTCTCCATTTTTCCTTCTCAGGGGGAGAATTCCTTGCCACATATTACAAGTAATGGAGAAGAAGAAGTTTGGTTCTCCACTCATGTACCACCACCAAATATCTCACTCCCTGCCTCAGATCCACACAGTGAACCACCAGAAGCAGTTCTTGCCGAGGTAACCACTTGTCCCCAATCTGTCTAACACATATAATTCAAGAATCTCCTATGGATGTCCCAGATATTGAACCATAACCTAGTACAGAGGCAAATCTTGTTCCTTCTTCTACTGTACCATCTGATACACACCCCAGAAGGTCATCTCGACCAAATAAAGGTATTCCTAAACAATTTTATGAACCTGATCCTAAAATGAAGGCAAAATATCCCCTTAGCAACTATGTATCTACCCAACACTTATCTGAATCATATGTATTATCTGTTAATCAATTGTTTAGTATTTCTATTCCAAATAGTATGCAGGAAGCATTGGATGATCCAAATTGGAAGCAAGTTATGAACGTGGAGATGGAAGCACTCCAAAAGAACTCAACTTGGGAACTAACACCTCTGCCAAGTGGGACGAAGACAATTGGTTGTAAATGGGTGTTCACAATGAAATTAAAAGCAAATGGGAGCATAGACTGATACAAAGCAAGACTAGTTGCCAAGGGATATACACAAAAGTATGGAGTTGATTATCAAGAGACATTTGCCTCGGTAGCTAAACTCAATATTGTAAGGATATTACTTTCAATAGTAGCTAATAGGGATTGGCCCTTGAAACAATTTGATGTGAAAAATGCTTTCTTGAATGGCAATTTGGAGGAGGAGGCTTACATGGATGTGCCACCAGGAGTATAACTAACTAAGTCTAATGAGAATCTAGTTTGCATGCTTAAAAAGGTTTTGTATGGGCTCAAGCAATCACCCAGGGCATGGTTTGAACTTTTTTCTCTAGCACTGAAGAGATTTGGGTACAAACAAAGTAACTCTAATCATACTCTATTTTACAAACATAGAGCGAAGAAAATAATTATTCTAATAGTTTATGTGGATGATATGGTGTTAACCGGAGATGATATAGATGAGATGAAATCCCTTGAGCAACATCTGGAAATCTAGTTCGAAATAAAGGATCTAGGTAACTTGAAGTACTTCCTTGGGATAGAAATTGCAAGATCTTAGAAAGGTTTATTTTTATCTCAAAGAAAGTATATTCTAGATCTCTTATCAAAAACTGGAATGTTGGCTTGCAAACTGGTTGAGAATCCCATTGAAATGAATCACAGAATTGGCGTTTATCCTAATCAGGTGAAGGCAGATATTGGAAGATATCAGAGGCTAGTAGGGAGGCTAATCTATTTATCACACACTAGGCCAGACATTGCCTATGCAATTGGGGTGGTAAGCCGGTTTATGCACTCTCCTAGTGAAGATCATATGAAGGTTGTGTATCGGATTTTGAGATACCTAAAAGGAACACCTGGAAAAGGCATTCTGTTTTCAAAAAATAGCAAGAAGGGCATTGAAGGATACACAAATTCTGATTGGGCTGGAGATAAAACTACTAGACAGTCTACCTCAAGCTATTCTACACTAGTTGAGGGTAACTTAGTCACATGGAGAAGTAAAAAACAAAAAGTTGTTGCAAGATCTAGTGCCGAGACTAAATTTAGAGGTATGGCTTACTGTAGTTTTGAGCTTTTATGGATTAAAATTATTTTAAATAATTTGGGTATCAAATATGATCTTCCTATGAGTCTTTATTGTAATAACAAGGCATCTATTGAAATTGCCCATAATCTGGTTCAACACAATAGAACAAAGCACGTTGAAGTAGATAGACATTTCATAAAAGAAAATTTGGATCAGCAGATTATCACCACACCCTTTGTCAGATCTGAAAACCAACTTGCAGATATTTTGAGCAAGGAAGTTTCGGGAAAAACCTTAGATGATACAATTGGCAAGTTAGGCATGTATGACATCCATGCACCAACTTGAGGGGGAGTGTTGGATTATGAAGTTTTGAATTTAAAATATTGTTGTCAAAATTTTAAATTTGAATTTTTGATTTTAGGAAGTTGGTTTGAGATTTTGTAGGCTTTATCTTTGCCTCAGAATGTGTATAAGTACTCCTCATTTGAAGAGGAAAAATATGAATGAAAGAAAAGCATTATTAGAATTTAATTTTGACAGATTCAAAGTTTGTGGGAACTGAATGAGGGTTGATACGTAAAATAAGTAAGGCTCGCATAAGGGCAAGTGTACTCTACTCAGTAAGTGGACTTGTAAGTCTGGATATCAAACCCAAAGGATTAGTTGTATTTCCAATTAGTCAAATTTATTAAACTAACAACTGAGTTAATAAAAAA
This sequence comes from Glycine tomentella, assembly GCA_007407185.1. Classification (NCBI taxonomy): domain Eukaryota; kingdom Viridiplantae; phylum Streptophyta; class Magnoliopsida; order Fabales; family Fabaceae; genus Glycine; species Glycine tomentella. The sequence continues at coordinate 53,689 of PYAF01002711.1, read as the reverse complement.
AAGGATTTAAATATTTTTATGGTTTTGGTTTATAGAAGAAAACAAATAAACTAATGCAAAGAGAAATTTGAGTGATGATAAGAGTTACCAAGGGTTACGATTCACTAGTATTTTCCTCCAATCCTAGTCCCAATGAAATTCCTTTTCCAATTAATTATCGATTCCAAAAATTAATCGAAGACTATAATCAAGGTTAAAGGATGCTCTTTGTCTTAAATCAATACCCCAATGATCATAGGTTTATCAATTTAAGTCAAGAAAAATATAATCAATTATAAGGATGATCAATTAAAGATAAACTAATCTATCAGAGATTACCCAAATAATTTGATCATACAATTTGGTGTAAAACATTCTCCACTTAAATTTACCAATTACATGCAGATGATCACTACTATGCAATTGATTAAGTATTAGAATGATCGGTTTCAAATAAACAATAAAGATAATGAAGAACATTAATTAAAATAAAACAATGAGAAATTCCATTCAGAACAGGGAGAAGGGTACAATTGGATAGTTACATCATAACCCTCTCTAGGGGGACTAATCGCTCATGATCAAAGTAAAACTAACAATCATATACAAAGTAGACATAGACATACCAATAAGGTAGAAACGATGATCATAATTCGTCCTCACGGTGTTGTCCACACTTCACAGCTCTCAAAAGTTGTGAAAGTTCTCTTAAATTCGTAAAAAGATAAAAGTGAACAAAAGATTAGTTTTTATAAAGTCTAAAGACCTATATATAGCTTCCTAAAGATATTATTCCCAAAAACCGCACTATGGCCATGGTAAAATCCACCATAGTCATGGTCGGAAGTGACGATGAAGATCTGGGGTATTGTGAATTGATTATGACTATCATGATTGACCACAATCCTCATGAATTGACCACGACTGTAGTGAGTTTACCATGACCGTTATCGGATCGTTGATGTTGTTCTGGAGGACTATTGTCATCGTGGTAAATGTACCACGACTGTGATTAAGTGCAAAGTCTTCAAATCTTCATAAAATTATACAATTTTCAATTCTTTCACTCGATTAGGTGATTGTACTTCTACAATACAAAACTAGTGTCTAAACATGAATTTTGCCTAAGAAATGTTTGCAAAATGATAAAAAAAACTTACACAAAATATCAGATTTATCAAGGATAACACATTATTTGTTCCTTTGTTTATAAAAAATAATTAGTTGTAATTTTAAAGTTGTGGATATGTGAAAATTATTTATTAGCAGTTTTAATCTGGCATAAATTGTAAAATTGACTCGTGTTCCCAATTCATTCTTGTGTCACCAATTAACACGATTTTTGTTTTAGAGGGAAGGACTTAATTGAAAAGACTTTTAAAAATTATAGTCTAAATTGAACCATTTAATAATTAAAAGATCATAATAAACATTAAAAATAGTTAAATCAGAGAATCATAAAACATTAATTTAGCCAAAAATAAAAGAGAAGGGTCTCCCTGTCGTAATTTATTCGGTGTTAGTTGAGGTTAAACAAACTATAGTGCATTAATGTACTTGAATGTTATGATTCAGCTTCCAACTTACCGTAAAGACAATGCTACAAGAAAGGTGACACTACATTAAAAGCCAAATTATAATGAACAAGTTCATTAATCACATTGTAGCATCCATCAAATTGATCGTCACATAAATATCTCTTGCAGTGTTGGTTCGATAGATGCTAGTTGGAAGTTAATTTAAACTATCAACTGCATTAATATACTAACATCTATGTAACATCGTCGTGACTGATGCTAAGTACAATAAAATAGATGTTGAATATTATCATACTTGTTTCTTGTTAAAAAAGTAAGTGTAACTCGTAAAGTTGCCTTAGCTTTGGGCCAACTTGGTTGTTGCTATTAGTGTCAGTGTCAAAATTGACACTATGATATGGATGTTGTTTCAACGTTTTCTTATAGTGAAAAACTACACATTTACATGGTCTAACAAAAGCAAAATTAAAAAATAAAGGTTGGTTAAATCAGCAAATTAATGTGTAGTAAAGAAACAGAAAATGTTAAACGTACATATTACATGTTGTTATGACACATAGTCATTGATAACTTAAAAAAGGAATAAATATTTTTTTAAAAGATAAAATGTTAGTTGTTAATTTATCAATTTTTATTAGTAAGAGATATTCAAATTCATAACCTCTCTCTCTCCTTCTCTCTTCAACCACTGAACCAACCTTATAACTTCCTAATAATTAAAAAATAAAAAATAAAAACTTAGTAAGAAAAGCTTTTGTTTCATTCATTTAATATTTTTAAAATTCGACTGGTGATTAAACTCAAAAATATTCTTTCAAGATATAATGGTCTAATCTTACTTATAATGATTTTACATTATTTAGTATTATATAATATTTTAAGTAAAAAATAATATAAAATTATAAAAATCAGGAGTTCAAAAATTAGAAACTAATATAAATGACTAAATTATATGTTTATAAGATAAAAATTAATAATAGCAGATATAATAATTGATGTTCATGTGAAATATTCAAATATGTATTTTTATTTATTTTAAAAATATTTTAGGTTAAATTTAAAAATTAAAACATAATTTTTTTTTTTGAAAAGGATCGGTTCAAATTAGTTTCCCGCACTGGTTTAACACCGTTTTTCATCAGTTTTTAACTGGTTTCATTGGTTCTTAAATACCTCAGTTTTTTGAGTGTTTGGACCGTACTCCTTATTAATTCTTAGTTAGACCAGTTGAACCAGTTAATTAGTCTGATATGATTTTCAAAACATAGTTTAGTTTCTTTTCGACACCATTCTATTTATACCACAAAATATAATTCAACACTTCCAAGAAACAGGGTCAAAGCAGTTTTTGACTTCTAGCCACCTAAGATTTCAGGGATTAATTTATCGATACTTGTAATTTTAAGGACGATTTTAGTAAATTATCCAATCAAATTTTATACTATAAAATGTAGGTTTTAATGATTCTTGAATGGGAAAATATTCTTTATTAGATTGTCTTTCTTTTTTAATATTTACTTTATATATTTTTAATTCAAAAATTATTTTTTTTTTATTTTTTTAGTTTTCCTAGAATTTTAGCTTTAGTTACCTTTTAAACTTTCTATTTATATTAATTTTATGTCTCAAATCTCAAATACTTATATTTTCATTTTTTTCATATTATTAAATATAAGCTACATATTAATATATGGTTAGTTTAAGTAAAACTGAATTTGTATCCCTTTAGTAATGTTTCATGTTGGAGTTTTAGAGTTTTATGAATGAAAAAATATTATTAAAAGAGAATATTTC
>PYAF01002711.1:35090-50278 GCA_007407185.1 Glycine tomentella | reverse complement strand
TTATTTTTGTGGCTATTTATTTAAATTATTATGCATATTTTCTTATAAGTATAAACAATTAATCAATTAATATTTCAAAGCTTAATTTAATTTTAAAGTATCTATATATTAAATAAAATAGTTGATAGTTATTTTTACCTTCAATCCTTGAAAATGATTTTAAGTAACTCAAAGTAGGAAAAATTATTAAAAAAATAAATTATTTAGTATTTCTTTATATATCTAAAATCATAAATATTTTATTTTTCATAAAAGTTTTCCAATTCAAACTGTTTAAAATTTACACTTTAGAGATAATGTTAACAAATTAAACCCATAAATAAGACAAAAGACTGAAAGAGTAACAAATAATTAATATACTATGTATACTATTTTTCTTTTATCCTTCATGGATCACATGTCTTTATTAATTTCCATTATTAAAGTTAGAAATAATTATTATTATTGTTATTTGAGTAATTTCTTATTTTATCATTGAAAAACATTTGAAATAGTCTTTTGGTCCTTAAAATATCAATGACTTCGATTTCAATTTCAAATATAATATATAATTACTGATAAAAAAATATAACTTATATATTTAAAAATTATTTATTATGACTTTTAATTATAATATAGTTTACAATTTTTTTGACAAAATTACAAATTTAAAAATACCTTTTTACTATGAATTATGATTATAATTATATACAAATAAATATTTATATTGTAAACTGCGCTTAAATACTAGTTATAATATGAAGTTGAATAATAAAATATTCTAAATCTTGTATAATCTGGGTTTTGCGCAACTGAGGGAGGTGAACCTATATAGTGTCGAAAGGATAGAACCTGTTGTAGGATATAATATAATATGATATGATTTTCCCCTTTGCTTCAAGGATGATGCTTCGTTCATTGATTGGGTTCTCTATAAGAAAAGGTATGGAGTCATGAAAGTCTTTTTCATTTCTTCTAGTTGTGATGTATTCACATGTTTATCTTTCGTGTCGAAGTGGTGGTCATTGTTGGTGTTGGTTGATCAACTACTGAATATTGAAAAGAAAAGTGGTGGACTTGTGTAAGCAAATTCTATTGCGAGAAGTAGTTGTTCTCAAGAATGATGCCCCTTTTGATGTTATTTTCTGGCATAAGGTACCATTTATCGCTTGCACTGTTGGTGTTCTTTCAATTGAACTATGTTTCTTTAGCTCTGCACTGTTTTATGACTTTAATTTGATGAAACTTGGATGAAGTTTTCCTTCGTTTACTAGTTGTGATAGATATTGAATTCATAATAATTGAAGGGATCATATTATCTTATGCTTTCAGGAATGCTTTCTCAAGTGATGAATTAGGCTTGGAAATACTGAATATTTCACTCCCTACTACTCTGGCTTTGGCAGCAGATCCTATTGCTTCTCTAATTGATACTGCATTCATTGGCCACATAGGTTTGTTTTCATTTTTATTTAAAACTGGTAGATTGATACACTAACCTTGTGATGTAATGCTATCTGTTTGGGGATTGTCGCATTTCATATGCACAAGTTATGTCGTAAGTCCAGTTTTAAGCTTACAATAAGATATGGGTTGGGAACTTGAGCTTATGAAGTGTCTTATTTGAAAAAACATTTTGGTAGGAACATTATGAATGTTGCAACTATGTGAAGGTCATAACGCAAACACTTTCATCAGACATAATTTGACGTGAAATCTAGAAAGTAGGACATGCCCTAGAGATTGAGGGGCCTATAGATAGAAGCGAAACATTGAATGATTTATATATTTATCAGACTGGTAATCTAGTATACATGGTAATACATGTAACAATGTACTTATAACTATATTTCTTATCTTAATATCTTTCTATCTTTGTCCTTTAAAGTTTTATAAATAATTAAAGGGAAGGAACAACAATAATAACAAAAGCCTTATCCCATTAGGGATAGAACAATGCTAAATATTTCCCATGAACTGCTAGATCTATTGTGTATGCTGTAAGAAGTCCCCTTTCATAATTTTTTTGCAGCTTACCAGTTATTAGCTTGTGATTGAACTGCATTAAGTTATTTTATAAAATATTATTTTGTAGGTCCTGTGGAGCTAGCTGCTGTGGGAGTCTCAATTGCTATTTTCAATCAAATCTCAAAAATTACAATAATTCCACTAGTCAGTGTCACAACCTCTTTGGTTGCTGAGGAAGATGCTGCTGATGAACAAGATCAACAGTCAGAAAAAGAAATGCTGATGCAGGTCAATAATGAGGATGTAAAATTGGATGTACATGACCATATAGAGAAAGCTGGTATGTATATATTTTTTTCCAAGGATATAAACAAAAAACTTTAAAATCTCTCAATTTGTACTGTACAGTTCATTCCTTTGTAGTGGAATACTTAAAGTTCAAATAACCTTCGACACAATTCTCTTTCAGTGTGAAAGCTTTTCTGGTTTACTTTATAAGCATTAATTTTAATTTTGATTTACATTTTTAAGGTAATTCTTCATCAGCAAATGTTGGTAGAGTAGCTAAACTTGAACATGACAAAAGCTATATTCCATCAGCATCATCAGGAGTAGTTATTGGTGGTGTGCTTGGGGTCCTGCAAGCTCTCTTTCTCATTTTTACAGCTAAACCAATGTTGAGTTACATGGGCGTTGATTCGGTGAGTACTTTCTTGACAAACCATGAAATGAATGTTAACTTCAAATGTGAGATTAATTCCATCTTTCACATCATATGGGCTGGTTCAATAATGTGTTAATAGTGTTTTTAGTCCCTAAAAAATGAGTCATCTTTGGTTTTAGTCCACGACTTTCAAAACCATAAGTTTTCGTCCCCTACAGTGTTAGTTTTAGGGAATAAAGTTTGGATATTTAAAAAAGGATTAACTAAGTTTTTAGTTTTTAAATTTTTTGAAATGTGATTTTTAATCTTTTAAGTAAAAGTTTGATTGATTAAAGTCTTTTAACTTTTTTTATTATGATTTTTAGTCTCTGAAATCTTATTAAATAAATAAAAATAATGCATTCAACCTTTTGTTTAGAAACTAAAAGCTGAAATTTTTAAAAGTTTAAGAATTAAAAATCTTAATAGAAAACAATTAAGGAATTTTAACTAGTTAAACTTTTGTTGAAGGACTAAAAATTAAATTTCGAAAAAGTTCAAGAACTAAAAATTTAGTTAATCTTTTCAAAAATTAGGATGAAAAATCATGGTTTTAAAAGTCAGGAACTAAAACCAAAGCTTACTCATTTTCCAGGATCTAAAAACACCATTAACCCTTTAATAATTGTTTGAAGGTAACTTTATCTAATTCTCCTCTCTAAATTAATTTGGTAGTTTATCTCATACTTTCAGAAAGGAGATTAGTTATTTTGAATTTTGGATTTTTAGTTATTTGACATTTGAAGACTTTCCTTTTAGCTACTTTGCTATTCTCTGTAAAATGCCTGTCAATGTTATTTTTCGTGCAGAATTCTCCTATGTTTAAACCAGCACAACAATACTTGACATTGAGGTCATTTGGTGCACCAGCAGTTATTATTTCTATGGCAATTCAAGGAGTTTTTCGTGGAATCAAAGATACAAAAACTCCTTTATATGCTACAGGTACATCGTGCATGTCTTACATTGTATCAGTATCTCTATCCAGTTCATTATGATGATCGTAGATCAGTGTTAATTGGTAGTTAATTATGATGCTTGTGGATAAAAGATCACATAGAGATTGTCACTTTCCAGAATTAAGTATATCTAAGATTAGGACTGCAATATAAGAGAATGCCAGGGGGAAGCTTAAGATTATTATTAGATTATCACTTATATTGAGTTTATATTTATGGTCGAGTATCCAATTGTTTGTCCACATCCTAATCAAGAACAATGAAGCTATGAAAAAAGAACAAAGTGCTGTCATGAAAAGTTATTTTTATATAAACCAAAAAATATTAAAAAGAAAATAAAATAAATTATTGTTCGAATTTCATCTTCTATCTAATTTGAATATCAGAATAGTAAATATAGATATTATTTAATAGATTAAGTTTACGTACTTTTTTTTAATCTTTCCTTTTTTAATAATTTTATACATCTTAATTTGAATTTATTTCTTGACTATATTCTAATGAAATTCTATGGTTATTTTATTTTTTATTACAATATCATGAGTAAAATATGAAAAGGTCTAATTACCATTTGGTATATTCTTCATGTTGTTTAATGTGTATCAATTCAAATTTCCCCAATCAAATCTAGATACAATTTAGTAGATTAGTGGATATCAATTAGATTTCACTTCCAAATATATGAATTAGACCCTATTCCCATTTAATAACTTGTGAAGTTTAATTGCAGTAATGGGAGATGTAACAAATATTATTTTAGATCCGTTACTTATGTTCGTACTGCGGTTGGGAGTCAATGGGGCAGCCATTTCCCACATTATCTCCCAGTAAGTTCATATTTGGTATTCAATTATGATTCTAGATATCATATGATACATTATATTCCAACTGAAGTCGCGTTTCACTCGTTTCTCATTTCACCTGTGAGATGATTTAACAGGTACTTGATTTCCATAATGCTATTGTGGAGTTTAATGAAACAAGTTGTTCTTATTCCTCCAAGTATCCAAGACTTTCAATTTGGGAAGATTCTTAAAAATGGTTATAATTTCTATCTATGTCTTTTGTACTTTTAGAATCTCACGCTTTTTAATTTCTTATAATTAAAAATCTGAACCTACCATTTTTTTTTGTCTAGAGAGGCTTTAAATATTTAACCTACAACTGAGCTTGCTTCGAAATTTCTATTAATTAAATTTCTTGGACAAACTCTTATCTATCAGACAGCAATTTTTATGCTGAAGTTTTGATCTTAGTCTTCATTGTTGCTTACTGCAGAAACTTATTTAACAGTTTGGTTTAATAATGCCATCTGTAATGTGTATATTTTTAATACTTTTCTCAAAAACTGTATCCCTGGCTTTATGTTTATAATGAGTGAAACTAAAACTTTGGTTATATTCAAAGATTGATCCTAATATTGAATGATCATTTTCTTGAGAAAAAAAAAATTAATCAAAAAGCTAACAGAGGTACTAATTTGCAAAATAGAGAGGATCTTGCATCACCTCCTATCACCATTAAATATAAATAGTCAAGATAAATGCAAGAGTCCTAATACTTTGGGCTGTATGATCTGAATATGAATCTTTTCCTTTCCTTCTGTCATAAATTTAAGGAAAAGCGGATTGTGTTCTAGGGTTCCATAACTTTCTTTTTCCCACTGCATGAATTTGATCAATACCTGTAGTCTTATATAATTATGTTCGGTACATTCTTAAGGACAAATTTCTAACTTCGGTTTTCTCCTTTTGTTGTAGGGTTTCTATTATTGATTAAAGTTGCATCTGCGACTTTCTGTGTGACCTTGTCAGCATCCCTAGCAGCAAGGAAAGGATCAACAACAATGGCTGCATTTCAAATCTGCTTACAGATTTGGATGGCAACCTCTTTGCTTGCTGATGGATTGGCTGTTGCGGGACAAGTAAGAAATTGATTCTTGATCAAAATATAGTTTTTTCAACCTACATGGTTGGAATGAAGAATTTCTATTTGTTGTCAAGTGGAAATTTTTTTTAATATATGGAGGACCTAATGCATGAAGCTTCTACCTGGTTAGATCTGGGGAGGGTAGATGTATGCAACATTAACCCTGCAAGCAACTAGCAAAATAAATACAATCAATACATCTATGGAGTATGACTTAATATCATTGGCCAAAAAAATTAAAATATAACAATCTTAATAAAAAATTACAAAAATATTATAGTTTTCAAACTATTTACAATTGTATAGCAATCAATCACGCCGTCCCCAAACGTGTTCAATCACGTCCTCCCCAGGCGTGACTCACCAAGTGATGACACATGTCATTTTGAGACATGTGTCATTTTTCGGAGTGATGTATATAAATTTCGGAAGGTCATAATTTTTTACTGGAATGTCCGATTGAGGCGAAACTGGTGGTCACGCGCTCGAAATTGAGAGGAGAAGCTCTAAGCAAGTCCTTAGGTCAATTTTTTTTCCCAAAAGATGTCTCTAAGTACCTCAAAATTATGATTTAATCTTCGAACCTTCAAACAATTTCTTGGTTTCTAATTTTTTATTTATTCAATTAGTGAATTGCATGTTATTTTTTATTTTTCTAATTGCTTCTCTTAATTTCACTCAATTGGACATTCCAGTCAAAAGCCGCAATTAATTAAAAAACAACAATAACACTAACTGATTATAAATTTAATCCTTGTACTTGAAATCATTTTTTTAACAGTCTCGTCCATTATAAGAAGTATCATTGTGTTAAATTAACTTGACACTCATTTTCGTTTAAAATGAAATTTGTTATTTAGGCCTTTATGCAAAAGATACTCTAACTCCACAATTAATTCATGATTTTTCTTAAAAAATATAAGGGTTTTTTACCCAAAAAAAAACATTGTCATAATCATTGAGCTTAATAGAAAAAATATAACAATTTAACCTAACAATAACATGAAATAATCGTTTAATAGAAACATTGATGATTAAGTTTAATCATTACCTAAGTGACCATACTTGCAAACGTGTAGAAACCACATCACGTATCTTGTTAGACTGGAACAACTCCCATTTCAAATTGGAGGCTATGTTAAGAAACTTCCAAGCTGCCTAGGGCTTAGTGAAGTTCACAAAAGCGTAACCATTGTTCATCCTAGTTCTGCAAAGCATGAAATTAATCATCAATAAGCAGTTTCCACACACATCACGGAAAAAGAGAGTGAGAGAGAGAAAGGCTAGCTAAACATAAGGAATTCGAAATTAAGAGAAGTAATTAAAAAAATAAAAAAATAGCATGCAATTCACTAATTGAATAAATAAAAAATTAGAAACCAAGAAATTTTTTGAAGGTTCGAAGATTAAATTTAATTTTGAGGTACTTAGAGACATCTTTTGGGGGAAAAAATTGATCAAGTCCCTTTTGGGACTTCCTTAGAGCTTTTCCTTTCAATTTCAAGAGCGTGGCCACCAGTTTCGCCTCAATCGGATATTCCAGTCAAAAGTTATGACCTTCCGAAGTTTATATACATCGCTCTGCAAAATGACACGTGTCTCAAAATGACACATGTCACCACCTGGTGAGTCACGCCTGGGGAGGATGTGATTGAACACCAGTCACGTCTGGAGAGGACGTGATTGAACACATTTGGGAACGGCGTGATTGATTGCTATACAATTGTAAATAGTTTGGAAACTACAATATTTTCGTAATTTTTTTTTATTAAAATTGTTATATTTTAATTTTTTTTTGCATCTATGAACCTTTGAAATGAAGCAAAATAAACTTGGCAACTAAGTCACGTTCTGAATTTATTAGTGTGTTTGCATTCCAACACCATTTCTTGCAAATGGCTTATTTGAATAAATCCATAGATATATTTTAAAAGTTAGTGTGAAACAAATACAAAGGGAAAACATTCATCATCAATAGAAAAGAAGTTATGAAACCAGTAAATTTGCCAAAATAAATACCCTGCTATAGTTAATTATATAAAACGAGAAGTACAATAATTATAAGCGGGATCAAGGATGTTGGATCTGACATCAAAGGTGTACTAGGTTTGAAATGGATTTATCAGTTGTTGCAAACTATTATCAATTGTAATCAGACATTTTTTGCCTAGTTACTAAATGTTTCAAAGCCAAACTTAACATGTATCAAAAGACACTATGACAATGCTTATGGGATCTTCTATACCATAATTGTTTGTCTGTTTAAAGCATACTCAAAATTCTTAAGTGATTGTATTTATTAAGTTTCTACATGCTCCTATGTTGCATTTGCCTTAGAACATCATTAGTTGCACTCATTCCCGTGCTCTGCTTGTGATAACTATAATCTTTCATGTATCAATCTTCACTTGAGATGATTCTATTTACTCAAAATATGTTCTTTTTATACATTCAAGCCGATATAGACCATTGTGAAAGACTTTTTTCAGGCTATTATTGCAAGTGCATTTGCAAGAAACGATTACAAAAAGGTTATTGCATCTGCCTCACGTGTGCTGCAGGTATTTCAACTTGTTACTCTAATATTCTTTATTTAGCTATTCATGCTTTTAATTCACCTACCTTGAACAATTTCATTGTGCAGCTTGGCTTGATTCTTGGGCTGGTGCTCTCTGTCCTTCTTTTAAGTCTACTACCATTTGGTTCTAGGTTATTTACTAATGACAACAATGTTCTGCAACTTATCAGTATTGGCATTCCAGTAAGTAATATCCTTATGATTTAAAATAATAGTACTCTCTCTTTGCAATATATTAGTTTCCCAAATTAGAAAAACCTATATGTTTTTCCTCTCTTTTACTTGTTGAATACTTGGCCAGTATGTTGCTGCCACTCAACCCATGAATGCCCTGGCATTTGTTTTCGATGGAATCAACTATGGAGCTTCAGATTTCACATATTCTGCTTACTCAATGGTAAGTTAGGAAAATTGTTTCTTCTGTAGACTCAAAGCAAGCATCTGAGATTGTGTTTATAATTCATGAAAGATGGTCAACCTTTGGCTTTGCCATTGAAAACAAGGGGAAAAAAAAAACCCTAACCCCTCATTTTCCTTCTCTGAGTCAGTTTTTTTCTCCCTCATGGCATATGTACTTTCTGTTATATACTCCCAGATTATGGTATCATTCGTGAGCATATTGAGTTTATATACGCTGTCCTCAAGCCTTGGCTTTACCGGTATCTGGATTGCGTTGTCGATTTACATGACTCTTAGGATATTTGCAGGCTTTTGGAGGTAACTTCTTTTTACTACACTGTGTAAAGATAAAAGTTTACCTGTTAGGCAATACTTTGGGAGATATATTTCCTACAATTCTTATGTGACCACAGTTCTTTTCAAATAAAAAGGAAATTCAATAAAAATATAACCATAAAAAATTATGGAACGTGTATGACAAATGAATGATGATCAAACGATGTAACAATTTATGAACTTTGGTTTGCAGGATTGGTACTGGATCAGGGCCTTGGAGCTTCCTTAAGAAAAACAATGTTGGGCTTTGGTAGTACCAGCCTATTACTAAACGAATAAGAGTTTTGGTATTCTGATTCTCATGTGCACAGCACAAGCCACATTCTTCCATCATGGAATATTAGTACTACCGCCAGTGATTGCTCCCTTTGTTGGTAAGGGTTGCTCTATTAAAATGATTATTTTTTTATTTGAAGAAAGTGATTCTTTTACTCTCATATACATGTATATATGTATATGAAAGACAATGTTTGTACAGAGATGAAATTTTATGTAAGAGCAAAAATATATCTGCATTTTTTATTGAATATAAATGTTTTTGTTTTCAATTAGAAGACCTTGAACATCTCTCTAAATGTTTGATGGATTAGGATGCAAATTGAGTAGTGTTGATCTCGTGCTTGGGACTAAATAAGAGATCAAGGGACCCAAGGATCGATAATTCGTTATGAAATAATTACTAGTGTCCATACCCGGCGTTGTACGGGTACTTTTTTCATTTTATATAAATTAAAACATAAATAAATCAATATATATATATATATATATATATATATATATATTGTTTTACATGACAACTTTTTACCCAAGTTACATGAATACATATATTAAATTAAATATTATATTTTGTCAAATACTTCCTTACATATAATATTTTTGGTATTGACCTTTGATTATCTCCATCACATATTAGCATTCGACTTACTTTTGACTTTTGATAATGTAACATACAATTGTCTATAAAAGAATACTGTTCTTGATAAGTATACACGTTTGAGAATATCACCATTATCAATTATCTTGAAGAAGCATATTATACATACATCTTCCTCTTTGACATAATCCATTAAATTTTTTTAGCATGAACTTTCTTATTGTGGACTGAATTTTAGATCCCTACATAAAATAAAATTGATATTTCATGAAAATAGTTTAATAATGTGTTAATTAATTAATCATTACTATACATACATGTAAAAAATCTTAACATTATGATATGATTTTATTTTAGAATCATTTCAACAATAAAAAATGATTTCTTTGTTTCTCCAGTGGGATACACGTTCCAAAGGTGAATAACTCAAACTTTATCCTCCAAACTTGTTTCTCATGTGCATATATCCCTCAAAATATGTTTAATTAAGATAATATTGTTGTTATTTAATATTGTTTGATTTAATAGTATTAAGGTATTTGGTATATTTTATTTGGATTATGTATATATTTTATTTAATATATTTTATAATTTTTGTATTTATGTTAAGAATTTTATTTGAAAGGAAATAAATTTAATTTTTATAATATTTCTGTTAATAAATAATATTCAATTATTATTAAGAAAATAAATATTTAAAGTCGTGATATTCCTACTACTTCCAAGCTACAATAGGCCCCATGCATGTTTAACTACTACTGAAATCGTGACAATTGCTACGAGTTAGAAGTCGTGGAAGTTAATACGACTTCTAAGATGCAGCCATGCAAGTTGAAACAGAAAGCATTTTAACATTGAAAAAAATAATGGAAGAAAGGACAATAAATGTTATCTGAAAACTATGGCTTAGGCACGTCTCAAATATTTATTTTTCTTAATAAGACATTTTTTAAAATAAAAAATACAAAACAACAATTAAAAAAATAAATAATAAATAAATAAAAAAACAAAACAGAAACTTAAAAAACAAAAAAAATATTATCTTTTATTGTTAACATTAAATAAATACATATAAAAAATATACAAAATATTAAATCAAACAAAAATATTAACCATATATTAATTAGTAAATTTTTAAATAAATAAATTTAATATTTTCAATATCTTTAACTAAACAAAGAATTAATAAATCTAAAACAAAACTTTTAAAATAATTTCAAACCACACAAACTTTAAAAAATTGAAATTAAAAACATAAAGGAAGTCTCCAAAGTACTTCAAGTAAAAAGAGAGAGAGAGAAAGTTGCAAATTGACGTTCGACTTTCATATAAAAAAATATGGTGGAGTTGTATATTAAATATAAAAAATAAGATAAATTTGTATATTTATTTACTATTTCATTTTACAATTAATTTTGAAGTTGTACTTCACAATATAAAATTATAAAAAATGAGTTATAAATAATTATACAATTTCAATTTAAAAATAAAAAATAAAAATAGTAAATAAAAAAGTTACAACTTCACTAATAAAAGCCGTGACATTACAACTTACTTTTTTAAAAGAATTATTTGAAACTTATCCCCAATTAACAGGAAAAATACCTCTATTAAGTAAATTATGTGTATATATATATATATATTGTAATTTAATATTGAATAATTAAATAGTATACCACAATAGATTCTATTTAATATCATGTTTCTATATTATTTGTTTATATAGTTTCCGCAATTAGTGGTATCAGAGCCATTAATCGTTAGTGTGGTTTCTTAGAAGTTATCTAGATATCTTTTAATCTTTTTAATATTTCATAAAGATTTCTTTCTATAAAGGTTGTTCTGATTGATTCTTGAGAGAGTTGAGTGTAACACTGAGAGGTGTGTATAAGTTGGTCAGCTTCTTAGGTCTAGGTGGTCCCGGCAGCAGTGAGATTTGTAAGTCCATTGGTTTAGCCTAGATATGAAAAGAGGTGGTCCCGTGACATCAACTCAAACAAGAAGTAGAGTAGCTAATATAATTAGAAGTCTGACTGAAATAGGAAGAAGTAACAAAGATAAACAGATAGCTATAAGAACTCCACAACAATCAATAAATATGGAAGAATCCGTAGACACTACAAATAATAATAAAATAGTAGTAGAAGATATAGAGAGATCATTACATGATTGGTCAATACCTATAATAAGAAAAAGTGAAGTTTATAAAAATCATAGTATATTTTCATCAAATAAAAATAAAGATGAAATACATGTAGTAGAATATAGTTACCAAGGTATAGAGGAGAATAAAATAATAAACGTTTTAGAACAAAATATATTAGATGAACATATTAAGAAAGTATTTAATTTTATCCATTTAGGATTAATACAAGTGGCAGCTAAACCAAATTATAGATTAGGAGTAAACACTCATATATTAATGCTATTAAGGGATACAAGATTGGCACAGTTTAAAGATTCTGTAATAGCTATATTAGAAAGCAATTTACATTATGGTCCATCATTTTTTAATTTTTATCCAAATTTTGCAATGAACCTAAGAAATAAATATACAAGTACCTCCATAAAATTACATGTACAGGTACCCCATAATATTGTTGAAGGAGTAACAGATCCAGTACAGATAATATTTAGGATATATTATAAAGTAACAAAGATAGATTATAATTTTAGAGCATTAAGATCATCTAATAAAAATGAAACTATTCTAGTAGAAGCTAATTTACATAAATCTCAAGTCCAAGTACCTAGACGAGTAAACCATGATGAAGTTATGCAAAATATTCCTGAAGAATGGAAAATAGAGGATATATTAGAACCTCCTAAAATATATAATATACAGATTAGAGAAATTATAGAAGATGGAACATATATAAGATTAAAATTAAATAGATCAAGGTCATTAAGAATAAATGAGCCTCATATGATTTATAAAGGACAAACCATCAAGATATTCTATAAGTGGATCAACTATAGATTTAGATCTAACATAACTAGATAACAGTAATCCCAAGATATCTAAACTTGTATATCAAGATGATAATTCTTCTCCTCAATACTCTCCAACTAGATCTCAAGTTTTAAATGTTTTAACCAGAGAAATAGAACCTTTTAAAATAGATAAACAATGGATTAAACAAGATTTTTTGGCAGAATATAATAAAGAAAATAGACAATGGTTTTTTAATACATATAATGATGAAGAGAGAGATAAAATTAGACAAGACTATTATAATTATCTAGAAGAAAATGAAATTAATGTTTATTTCTTTGATTGGATTTTTAATAAAGAAAAAATAACTAACCCTATAGTTAAAAATACAACCATATGGAAAACTACATAAGATAAAGTTGTAGTGTAACACCCCAATATTTCTATATGTGTTAAATATATTATTTATGTAATGTTTCAAGCTAATAGTAAAAGAAGTGGTAATATTTAGAGGATTTTATGTAGAAAATGAATTAGCAAAAAATTACAAAAATATGAGCGAATAATAACTATATCACCCTTTCCATAAAATAGAAATTACAAGAA
Organism: Glycine tomentella; assembly: GCA_007407185.1. Classification (NCBI taxonomy): domain Eukaryota; kingdom Viridiplantae; phylum Streptophyta; class Magnoliopsida; order Fabales; family Fabaceae; genus Glycine; species Glycine tomentella. Next base: position 37,012 of record PYAF01002711.1, on the reverse strand, counting down.
TACCTTTAGGTTGACAATTACCAAAATGCCCTTGGACAATTTCAGAAATGACGATTATGTTCCTAGGATGGAAAATGATAGTTATACCCTAGACATTTTTGAAAATGACCAATATATCCTAGATATTTTAGTAAGATATTTCTAGGAGAAATTACATAAATGTCCTTGAACAAATTGGATAATTACCATTACGTCCCGAGGGTGGTAAATGACTAAAATGCCCTTTAGGTAAAAAATGACCAGATAACTTTAGAAACTTTGAGGAAGAATGGAAAATGGAGGAAATACCTTTAGATAATAAATTATTAACATAGTGGATGACAAGAAATTATAAATTAGAATTTCTAAGAATTTCGGTGGATATTTTGGAAAAGAACTCGATCTAGGCTAACTCAAGCATCCAAAAAGCCTAGGAAAAAGGAGAGAAACAATCTATAGAATTCTATTTTAATTATAGGAGAAATAGACCTTCCTAATAAGTTAGTTTAGTAATTTTAATAATTCAAGGCAAGATGGACCAATAAGAATTGAGATTAAGCTATCCAACTAATAAAAGGCAAGAAAGCAAATGAGACTTGCACCCCAAGCCTAGAATCCAACGTGCAACTTGAAAGGAAATGAGAATGATGTAAAATTATCAAGATAAGGGACACTTGGTTAACGGGAAAGCTAGGATACATGTCATTGGTCCAATTGTAAAGTAAGGTAATAAGGAATTAAGAAGATTTTTTTTGAAGAAAACTTCCTTTTGACTCCTTTGGACACGTAGACAGTTCTAGGCATTATTTCAAAAATCCCAACGGACAAAAGTTAGATATGTGGGATAGGAGTACACCTTTAAAATTTTAAGGAGATCCAACGGTTAACGAATCCAGAATCATTATTTTACAGAAATGGGTTTTTCAAGAATGAAGGAAAAAACACAAAAATGTAAAAGAAAGGAAAATTGGTGAAACTTTTCCTAGAAGCCTAGCATTCTACGTGCACATGAAGAAGAGTATAGAAACATCAAGATTTGGGACACTTGTAGGGTGAAGAATCAAGAACCAATAGGAACAAAGCTAGTGGAAAGTTGGACATAATGACTTACAAATATTTTGGACAAAGTAATATCTTCTAAAGCCTAATGTCCCACGTGAATGAAGGCCAAAATAAAGTCTCCCACAAGCCTAAAACCAACGTACAAGAAGAGAAGGGGAATAAGGATGTGGAAAAGCCTAGAATCAAGCCACTTGGAAGATGTAAAATAACCAACCAATGAGAAGAAACCACAAGGAAAGGAAGCAATGATGGCTTATGGATAATATGTAGTAAAAATCAACATTTTACCAACATATAAAAGGGCTACATGACCGAAAATTTGGGCTGCCCCTAGGAGAAAAGGAAACGTACAAGCTTGTCAAAATAACATTCCATCACTTTCTAAATTACCTTTCACCAAAAAAGCCAAATCAAGACCACCCATCTTGCAAGTTTCACGAGAAGATTAAGGATTCAAGGAAGCAACGTTGTCTAATTGAGAAAGCAAGCAAGGTATGGGGAAGTTTGTGATAAGCCAAGTTTGAATATTAATTATATGAGAATCCTTATTTGATTTAATGAAGAATTAAGTTTTGTAGACTAGGTGTTTGATGAATTGCCTCAAAGAACCAAAGATTGCTATATGAATGGTTATTTGATTAAGTAACTTATTTTAGGGTTATACATAATTGTTGAATAGATAACTTGAATTTAACCTAATTAATGCTAAAATGATTTACAACTATATGTTTTATGATTATTTTCAAGAAAATAATTATTTAGAAGTATAGTGTCTAATAGAATATTTTGTTACAAGTATACGTTTGATTAAAACTATTCTATGATTCCTTGAGTTTATATATTAAATTGATGCTAAAAATATGTTGACTTGAATCTATATG
>PYAF01002711.1:11393-26931 GCA_007407185.1 Glycine tomentella | reverse complement strand
TCAATGGATTAAAATTGCTAAATTTTGAAAACATCAAAAACTAAATGTGCAATTAAATTTTTATAGTAATTAAAATGACACATTTGTGAAACTGTAAGAATCAAAAAGTAAATTTAAGCCTATAACTTATACATTTAAAAATATTTATTTAATATAAATTATATACTTTTGTTATAGAAAATAAATATTTATTCTGCGCAACACATTAAAATATTAGTCATAATATTTTTTTCTCGAGTAAAATTATATTAAATAAAAATACTTATAATCTAAAAAGAAAAAAAGATATCTCGAAAGGAAAATAACTTCTATAATAGTATTTATGAATTTATGAAAAGACCAGTAATGCAATATTCGTACGTGAAAAACAGCAGGATGTCAAAATTTATCGAGATTTAAGTATTTTAATTTGTACATTATAAGATATATATATATATATATATGATTAAACTTTAATTTAATATAATTAAATATCATAACAAAAAAATATTTGTATTTGTAAAAACAAATAAATACTTTTGCAGTTTTTATTTGCACTTGAATTTTTCATATTAAAATATTTGTAAACAACTGTATCCTATAGAAGATACAAAGCTTATTGCAAAGAAATCCATCATGCCATGTAAACTTGCTGTAATGAAAAGAAAAAAAGATTGAAAGGCAAAAATTTATTTACAATACTAAACATAATGGAAAAATATTTAAGATGATAGATGTTAGAATAAGATATCATCAAGATAGCCGATGCTAACTTGGCTGACACTGACATCGAGAGGAAAAGGCTTCTTGATGACATTCCCGGCCTAACATACTTACATTAAAGATACTCTTAATGTAATTAGTATATAATTTCTTTCTTTCAATCATGTTAAATATGTAAGTATCCTTCCTTGATTCAAATTGACAAATGTTCATACAACAAGGATATATTTTCTTTTTATATGTAATCATGTTATTAATATATAATATTTATTGATTTTGCCAATAATTAATATCTATTCTTAATCATATTTTTTTCATCCATAGATTTTGAATACCTTGAATAAAGAGACTGCTAATATGAATGACTTTGTACATTAATCTTCTTAATATGAAAAATTAAATTAATCTTATATACATTATTATAATTGATTTTTTAAGGTCCATCATAACCAAAAAATTGTTCTAGCAGTTATTTTTTCTGGGATTTGATTTTTACCAACACAATTTCACTCATATATAATATTAGGTTTAAATAAATTTTTAATCTTTATAATGTATTCATTATTTTATATTTTAGTTCTCTTAAAATTTTGAAAAGGAGATAAAAAATTTAGAATGACCCAAACAAAAATAAGCAATATATTATAAAACATGACATAAAATATTTAAAGCTTAATTTTGAATAGAATGCTGGTCTCTATTTTAAAATGTCAAAGAAACTATTTTTAGATATAACTCATTTCGTGCCAATTTGAGTTGTTGAATGATGCTTAAATATTTTTTTAACATGTTTTTTTTTTTATTAATACTTGTTATTATTAATTAAAATTTATTAAAAATAAAAAATTATGAGTAGAACTATTAAATAGGAAACAAGACTGATAAAATTTTAAAATTTTAAAGTTTAATTTAATACTATATGAATATATAGGTCATTAGAGAAATTTTAGCTAGTTCTCTAAACTATAAAACTTGTCATCGAGTCATTTCATCTAACATTTTTATCATTAGATTCTGAAATTAGTAAAATGGTCACAATTTGTTATTTTTTTTCTCTTACAAGTCGACATAAAATAATTTGAGGGACCTAATTAAAAAACTTATAGAAGATCAACAATTTAATTACAATTTTTTTAGTTTAAAGACCTAATTAAAAATTTCAAAAATGTTCAATGATTAAACCTCCACTTTAAATAATAATAATAATGTTAAAAAATGTGTTACTGTACTTTTACTTTTAGTCATGCAGTATTGAAAAATTACTTTTATGACTTGTTCTTTATTTTGGGGGAGTAGGGTGTCTTGTTATCTTAATAATTAGTACTAGTAGTAATTAAAAATAATTAATTTGCAACATGCCAACATTCGTGTTCCTCTTTCAAGACTCTTTTGTCTCTTTGAGCACAGAAAAGTTACTGTATACTGGAAAATGCGTTCCTCATTGGCCTAATTTGGGCCCCATTTCTGTTCAAAGTTTCAATATTTATTTCTCAGACATTTTTTGTTTTTTTTTTTTCTCTCACTGTTATTTTGCACAAGAAGAACACGAACTGCTTCTTCCTCTTTAGGAATCTCCCTCCTCTGCAGTTTAAGTCCATATATCTCGCTACGTTGTGTATTTTCTGTTTTGTTTGTGGGAATGGCTCAAGTTTTTGTGATGCTCATGGTAGTTGGTGGCTTCTTGAATTTCTGAGCTTTTGACTATTCTCCTTCAGGTACCAAACTCTTTTTTCTACCCCACTTGGATCTTTTTGAGATTTTCTCCTCACCCCTTCAAATTTGTCTGCACTCTTTACCTAATACTCTTAGAAATTTTGTGTCTTGGGTTCTTAATCATTTCACCTCCTAAAACAGAAAACTTATCTTAGCTTCCCTTTTCCCATTTGTTCGTGATAATTGCCGAGATGGAGTTCAGTGTCTTTCACATGTAACTGTATCTTGGGGTATAGGATTAATTATTGTATCTCTTAATTTTCCCATCTAAGCATATCTAGATATGCTTGGACAAGAGAATTGTGTCCTTAGATCACCATTCTTGCAACATATCTTCATTGGCTTCTTGATGCATTCTGTTATGGGAGCTGAGATTCCGTTGGGTTCCAAACTTTCCGTGGTTGAGAATGATTGTTGGGTTTCCTCCACTGGTGATTTTGCATTTGGATTCTACAAAATTTCAGATCAACCTAACCAGTTTAGTGTTGGCATTAGATTCAATTCCAAGTCTATACCATATAACCAACAAACTGTGGTTTGGGTTGCTGGTGGTGATGTCAAAGTAGGTAACAAGTCCTACTTTGAACTCACTCAGGAAGGGGAACTGGTCCTGTTTGATTCCTTAGGTGAGGGTTCTGTTTGGACCGTCAAAACGGGAAACCGATCCGTAGCTTCAGCTTCACTTCTGGACAATGGAAATCTTGTTCTAATGGACAAGGAACAAAAAATCATTTGGCAAAGTTTTGATACTCCATCTGATACACTTCTACCAGGACAAAGTTTATTTGCTAATGAAATGCTTCGGGCTGCTACCGCAAGCAAGAATAGCAAGGCCAGTTACTATACTCTCCACATGAATGCTTCAGGTCATTTGGAGCTACGTTGGGAAAGTGGTGTTATCTACTGGACAAGTGAAAACCCTTCTGCTTCAAATCTCAGTGCTTTCCTTACAGCCGGTGGAGCTCTAGAGCTTCGAGACCAAAGCTCGAAACCTGTTTGGTCTGCATTTGGAGATGATCACAATAATTCTGTGAAGTACAGATATCTTCGGCTCGATGTGGATGGTAATCTTCGGTTATATTCATGGGTTGAAAGTTTCGAATCATGGAGATCGGTCTGGCAAGCTGTTGAGAATCAGTGCAAGGTCTTCGCAACTTGTGGTCAAATTGGTGTCTGTGTGTTTAACGCCTCAGGTTCTGCTGAATGCAAATGCCCGTTTGAGGTAACTGGGGGTTACAAATGTTTGGTTCCATATGAAGGGGAGTGTGAATCTGGCTCCAATATGATAGCATATAAGAACACATATCTATATGCATTCTACCCTCCTGATAATTCTTTTATCACAAGTAGTATGCAGCATTGTGAACAGTTGTGCCTGAATGACACTCAATGTACAGTTGCAACCTTTTCCAATGATGGAACTCCACAATGCTCAATAAAGAAAACTGGGTATGTCACTGGTTATTCAGATCCATCTGTAAGCTCCATATCATTTGTTAAGAGATGTTCAGGTCCATTTGCTGTAAATCCAGGTATTACCAAGTCTCCTCCTCCTTCTGAACCACGTCCTCGGCTCTGTGTTCCTTGCGTAATAGGAGCTTCGACAGGCACATTTTTCACCCTTGTTATACTCCAGTTGGGAATAGGGTTCTTCATCTACAGAAGAAAAAACTCTACCAGGAAAAAGTCCACTTTAGCTTTCACAGGCACAAACTCAAAGGGTTTAATTGTGTTGTCCTTCTCAGAAATCAAGAGCCTCACAGGGGATTTCAAGAATCAAATTGGGCCAAAGGTGTTCAAGGGTTTGCTACCAAACAATCATCTGATTGCAGTTAAAGACCTGAATGCGTCCATAGAGGAAAGGAAGTTCCGAAGTGCTGTTATGAAGATGGGTTGCATCCACCACAAGAACCTTGTGAAACTGGAGGGTTATTGTTGTGAGTTTGATCACAGATGTTTGGTGTATGAATATTGCAAAAAGGGTTCAGTGGACAAGTACATAGATGATGATGTTCTTGGCAAGATGCTGACATGGAGAAAGAGAGTTGAGATATGCTCAAGTGTTGCGAAGGCCATATGCTATTTGCACTCCGGGTGCAGGGAGTTCATAAGCCATGGAAACTTGAAATGCAAAAATGTTATGTTGGATGAAAACTTAGGGGCCAAGGTGACTGAATTTGGGTTTGCTATTGCAGATGGCAAGGCAACATATTGTGGCTTTTCAGCTGAGAAGGATATAGAGGACTTTGGCAAGTTAGTTCTAACCTTGTTAACGGGGTGTTGCGATCATGATCACGTTGAGCTTTGTAAGTGGGCGTATAAAGAATGGATGGAAGAGAGGGTGGCCAATGTGGTTGATAAAAGAATGGAAGGGGGTTTCAATTCAGAGGAACTGGAGCGCACATTAAGAATTGCGTTTTGGTGCCTTCAAATGGACGAACGTCGGAGACCTTCCATGGGTGAGGTAGTAAGAGTACTTGATGGTTCATTGAGTGTTGATCCACCGCCACCTCCTTTTGCCTTTCAGAGGCCCTTGCAGGTAGATGATTCAGAAGAAAATGTTTCAGAATTAGAAGTATAGATGCTGGCTAGCTCAAAGTTTCGAGACTTTTTGTTCATTTGTTTTACATGCTAGTTGCCTTCATATTTGATGTGTATAGGAGGACTGGACTAACTTCTAGATGACAAGAAAACATGCTCATTGTTTTTTGTCGCTTAACCTATTAATGGTAGTTGAACTGTGAAGATGACGTTGTTCATTTCAAACCTTCAGCATCTGCCTTAAGTTGTGTCTCTACTTAGGGACATACTTGAGAATGAGCATCTTTTATGAATGAACATTTTTGGTATGTGTGGATATTGCTGTTTATTGTAACTTAAAGAAGAAGACAAAGTAGGCTAAAAAGTTCAGTTTTACACAATAGTCTGGTTTCTTTCAATAGTGATACGCTAGCATTGATATGTTCCATACACGCTATTCTCGTCAGTGTAATAAACATTTAGAGTTGTAAAATGAGAGTAGGTTTAAAATGAATGTAAAAGCAAGATGCTAAAAGATTAATTGTTAGATAACATTCGGTAAAATATGTTTTGGCATCCATTTGGAGTGTAACACTTTATTGAATAAGAGATAGAGAAGATGGAAGTGAGAAAAATAAATACGTATCAGGAAAGGAAGAAAGATATTAAAGGAATAATGAGGGTAGCAAATTAATGTAAGAAAAATGAATGTCAGAAAATTAAAGTACATAATATTTTGGGTTTCATCACTACCATTTTTATTATGGATCTAAAATCAAGACATATTTTACCTTTATACTTCATATATATTGAAGAGTTTTTTTTTTTTTCTTAGACCACAATAATTATCACACGAGACAATTCTGCCAGATTTTTTTTAAAGACAACAACAAATTTTATTTATGTATAGACAGTGAAATGGAAGCACAAGTAGGGTCCCACTTAACTTCCGGTTATACATGTAATTTTGTACGGAAAGAATAATTTTGCTCCAATTGATTAGGATGATTATAGATAATTAAGTTTTCTTTTCTTAATATTTATTAAAGTTAGATATTTTTAATAGTTGTATTAACCATCCTAGTGTATCTTGTAAGTCTGTTATAGTTGGTTAGGAATAGTTAATTAGAGGTGGTTAATTTTTTGTTATGGTTGTTATAAAGACAGTGTAAATAATGCAGAATATTTTGTACTCTTCAATCAATAATAATCACAGCTTTGATATATTTTCTCGCCAGATTTTCTCTATTCCAATAACATTCTTCATCAGCTATTTCTTCCTCTTCATTTGTATTTATCCATGGCATTTGTTCATACCTTTGTTATGGTAGAATTTTTCACCCAAACATACACAAAACATTTTTTTTTTTACCAAAATATACATCTTATAATTTTATTACCAAAACATACATGTTTACTATTCACAATGTAAATTCGGGTTGGAAGGACCCGAATTTACAATGTGATTTTTTAAAAAAATTTCAAAACCTAGTTGAGAATTCGAGTTCCCCCAACCCGAATTCTGAACTGTTTTTTTTTTTAAATAATAATAAATAAATAAAGAATTTGATTTGAAAATAATAAAATTAAAGAATATAAATAAGAAAAAATTAATTTTAAGTAGTATTTAAACACGCATACTTGCACATATTAATAATTTAATTTGGATAATTAATATTATAATACATAAATATTTTTATTATAAAATATAATATAATGAAAGTGTGAGATAAAAAAATTATAAGATAATTTATTTTAACTATTGATTACTTATTTTAAAATATATTTAATCAAGTTTTGAAATATGTCGACTGATTAAAATAATTGTTACAAAAAAAGGTTTGAAACAAATGTAATTTAACAAATAAAATATATTACAAACTAAAAGGAAAAAACACAAACGAAAAATGTTGGGCATGATCAACAACTCACTAGAATGATTCAAATGGAAGAAGACATGTCTGTTGCACAACATTTTTTAAATTATAATTAGTTTTATTATTTTTGTATTTCAATTTTTATTGTTAGAATGTTTGATTATTTTCATTTTATTAAGTGGTATTTATTATGTTTATTTCCCTGTCTCATCCCAATTATCATAGTATTTTAGTTTTTCTATATAGTTGCATGTAAAAATTAATTTTTTTCTCATTTTTCACAGTGAATAATCAACATTATTTATCATAACTTAAACAAATATAAATATTAAATTATCATTTTGTATATTATATAATTTTATTAAAAATCTTAAAAAATAGCATAAAACAAAAAAATTATTGAATTATTATTATGTGCAAGTACGCGTGTTTAAATACTACTTAAAATTAATTTTTCCTTATTTATATTCTTTAATTTTATTATTTCCAAATCAAATTATTTATTTATTTATTATTATCTTAAAAAAACGGTTCAGAATTCGGGTTGGGGGGACCCGAATTCTCAACTGGGTTTTGAATTTTTTTTTAAAAATCACAGTGTAAATTCGGGTTCTCCCAACCTGAATTTACATTGTGAATAGTAAACATGTATGTTTTGGTAAATAAAATTATAAGATGTATGTTTTGGTAAAAAAAAAATTGTGTATGTTTGGGTGAAAATTTCTGTTATGGTATCATAGCTCTTCAATTGAAGAGTTCTATTGTGCTACTCTATCCTTCATCTTGTATGATCTTGTTAATACTATATTGATTTTTCAAGATCAGTGAAGAGCAAGATGAATCTCTTAGTGTTCATAGCCCCTATTACCGGCATCCTAGTGAAAATCCAGCAATTGCATTAGTTTTGCCTCTACTGGACCCAAGGAATTACAACTCTTGGAGTAGATAAACTCTCACAGCCTTGAGTGCAATGAACAAAGTAGAATTTGTTGATGGTTCCTTTCCTCGACCAGCCTCGAATAACAGATTGAACGCAGCTTGGAAAAGAGCAAATAACATGGTGGTTTCATGGCTTGTACACTCAGTTGCAACTTCCATTTGTCCAAGCATCTTATGAATGGACAATGCAGTTGATATATGGAAAGATTTGAAAGCCCGATACTCACAAGGTGATTTGCTTCAAATTTTTTATTTACAACACAATTTAGCTTCAATTAAACAAGGAGAGATGAATATTATTGATTATTATACAAAACTGAGAATAATTTGGGATGCGCTTGAGAGTTATCGACTAGATACTATGTGTACATGTGCTTCTAAGTGTGGTTGTGAGGCTCTTGTTGAAGTAAAGAAAAGGAAAGATCAAGATAGAATAATGGAGTTTATGTATGGTCTCAATGATCAATACAATCATGTTAGATCAAGCATACTCATGATGAATCCCTTGCCACTAATTAATAAAGGTTTTTCTTATATGACTCAATAGGAAAGGAAATTTGCAAGTTCTAATGCACTTGACAATTTGAGTTTGGTTAATGTTGCTGCTAATACAAGATCATCTAATTCTTGTAGCTACTGTGGTAGAGATAATCACACAGCAGAATCATGTTATAAGAAAAATGGTTTTCCACCTAACTTTTTCTCCAATAGTGGAAGTAGAGGAGGAGGAGGTAGAGGCTTTGGTAGAGGGGGGACAGGAGGCAGAAGCAACAATGGTAAAGTTTGCACCCATTGTGGTATTATTAATCATACAGTGGATGAGTGTTATAAGAAGCATGATTATCCACCTGGTCATAAATACTATAAACCTCAAGGAGTTTCAATCAATAGCACTGTTAAGAAGAGAACATTTCAAGTTTAGAGACTGGTGATAATGGTTAAGATATTAAAATCACTCAACAACAATATCAAGCACTTATGTCTCTATTGGTTGCCAACAATAATGGCTCTCATGGATCACAGGTTAACTAGATTGGTACAAGTTCTGCTCATATATCAAGCATAGGAAATACATTATCCCTTGTTTGTAATGTTCACAAACCTGAAGCTGCAGCATGGGTTATGAACTCTGGTGGTACAGATCATGTTGCCTCCTCATTGACCTGTTATTCTACACATAGAGAAATAAAACCCATAGTAGTCTGTCTGCCTACTGGTCAACAAGTCATAGCCACACACTCTGGAACAATCAAATTTACTAAGTTTTTACATTTAGAAGATGTGTTATACTTGCCATCTTTCAATTTCAATTTAATCTTTATATCAAAATTGGTTTCTACCTTGAATTTCCAATTAACCTTCTTCTTTAATTCGTGTTTGATTCAGGATATAAGAAGCAAGAGGATGATTGGTACAGTTGATGTAGTGGATGGTCCATACAAGCTTAGAATACCTGCTACCAATTCAGTTCCCAAGGCTAGCAACAATTTAATTTCTATCAAGTCTGCGTTGTCTTGTAAAAAAGAAATCATTGATGTTTGGCATTTTCGTTTAGGTCATCCTTCATATGGTAGGATGGAATTGTTAAAACAAACTGATCCTATGTTGACCTGTGATAAAAACTATGTTTGTGATACTTGCCATAAAGCAAAGCAGAGAAAACTTTCATTTCCTAACAGTAACTCATATGCCTCTAGTCCTTTCTCTTTGATACATGTAGCTATTTGGGGCCCTTATGCCACAACTGCTTTGAATGGACACAAGTATTTTCTTACCATTGTGGATGATCACACAAGATTTGTTTGGATTTATATAATGACTTCTAAAGCTGAAACTCAAACTCATTTACAAGTTTTTGTTTCCTATGTTGAGAGGCAATTTAACACAAAGGTAAAAGTTATTCGATCAGATAATGGTGCTAAGTTTATCATGAAACAATTCTATCATAGTACTGGTATAATACACCAGACCTCCTGTGTTGAAACTCCACAACAAAATGGAATAGTGGAGAAAAAACATTCGCATTTATTAAATGTTACTTGAGCCCTTCTTTTTTAGTCCAAATTACCACCAATTTTGTGGTCTTTTTCTTAACAACATGTTGCTTTGCTTATCAATTGCTTACCAACTCCATTTCTTAATAATATGTCTCCTTTAAAAAAATTATATGGCACTACTTATGACATTTCTTCCTTGAAAGTCTTTGGTAGCTTGTGCTACACTAGCACTCTCACTAATAACAGAAAGAAGCTTGATCCTAGAGCTTTTGCTCTGTTTTCTTAGGCTTCAAGCCTCACACTAAAGGGTGCATTACCTTTGATCTTTCCACTAAAGCCACAATGGTGTCTAGACATGTCATTTTCTATGAAGATTGTTTTCCTTTTGCCTCTTCTAGTGTCTCTCAATCTTTTCCCACATTTCCTGTGCATTCCTATCCTACCATTTATGAGCATGGTAAGGATTTGGATTTTTCTCCCCACTTTGCTATCTCTGATGATTCTTTAGACACTTCTTTTGATCCATCAAATTCACCAGTTATTGTTGCTCCTAAAAGATCTGACAGGGAAAGAACCAGACCAAATAAGTTTGAAGATTTTCACACTACATTTACATCAATTGTTACCGGTCAATCCTCAGGTACTCTTTATCCCTTAGCCTCAGTTTTATCTTACAAGTGTTTTTCTCCTACATACCATAGTTTTATTATGGCTGCATCCTCTGAAACAAAACCTAAGTCTTTTAAAGAAGCTTCCCAATTAGATAAGTGGATCAAAGCCATGAATGTTGAGATTGAGGCTTTAGAGGCTAATCATAGTTGGGTTTTGTCTAACCTTCCTCTTAACAAATATGTTATTGGATGCAAATGGGTTTATAAAATAAAAACACAAGGATGATGGGTCAGTAGAAATATATAAGGCCAGGTTAAGGGGTATACTCAAATTGAGGGTCAAGACTACCTTGATACTTTTTCCCCAGTGGCTAGATAACTATTGTGAGATTATTACTTGCTTTAGATGTTGTTAACAACTGACATTTAAAGCAATTAAATGTGAATAATGCCTTTTTGCATGGAGACCTTAATGAAAAGGTTTACATGCTTTTGCCTCTTGGTTTGCACTCAACCCAACCTAACTAAGTCTGTAGATTACAGAGATCTTTGTATGGCCTTAAGGAAGTCGGTCGACAATGGTTTGTTTGATTGTCCACTTTCCTTATCTCATATGGTTATAAACAATGTTCTTCTGATCATTCTTTGTTTCTTAAGCAGCATCTTTAGTCTTGGTAATTAACCTAGGTTGACTCAGAGACACTATGAATATGGTTCCAACTTCAATTGCAGAAAACGTATAAAATAATGCGAATTGATAAGAGATAATGTAAAACAGATTAAAGAGCATCAATCCAATTCACCAAACCAAGCAATGGTAATTATCATAGTTCTCAGATAATGATTCTATTATGAAAGTTCATTCAATTTCATTAGAAGCAGTTCAATCGAATTAACTCCTAAATTAATTGAAATCACAAACCTAATTGAAATATCATCCAACTAATATGTGATTAAAATTCGAAATCAGGAAATGAATCCATAACCTAATCCGCTTTCAATCCTAAACACATTCATAATCATGAAAATTGAATCGAAGATTGAAGAAGAAAGTGAGCATTCACACAGAATTCAAAATACTAAACCAGAACTCAAATTTCTCTTTGCTTGGACTGGATTCTTGGATTGATTGATTGTTTAGCCTCCTATGATCATCATCAATGAAAGCCCCATGAAAGTGGTGCACAAAAATGGAAGAACAGAAAATGAAAATGAAGAACAAGGAAGAACAATGAAGAACAATTAAGAGAAAATAAGAAAAAAGGTTTTAATTCTAAAAACTTAAAAAGGAAATGTAAAATTATGTTTTTGCTAAAATGTAGTTTGTAATTCACTCTCTAATTTCAGTAGCATATAATGACTAAGTCATAAGGAAAGAATGGACCATGAATAGGCCCATCTATTCTAATTAATTATGCTATTTACATCAATAAAAATCCAACTCGCAGCCCAAAATTCAAGTGTAGTGACTCTGACTTCAAAGCCTAAAATGACAGGATTGTGAAAATGATAGGAATACTTCAATACAACCAAGAGGGGGGTGAATTGGTTGAACCTTGGTAATTAAAAATTTTCAAATCAGAGTTTCCACAGGATCTTTATCACTTTAAAAATTTGTTTGAAACCAAGAATCTTATATTCAATCAAATTCCTCTGTCAAGAATATCAATAGACAATTGAAATGTTTCTGTGCAAACTATTTGATTCATAAACCAAAGCAATAAAGAGATGAAGAGATTAGAATAAAGATCAGCCATAATTTTTATATTGGTTCACTTCAAACACTATGAAGCTACATCCAGTTCTTCCATTCAACACTAGAATGGAGTTCCACTATTGCAAATTAATGTTCTTATAAGCCTCTCTTTATCAACCCTAGATAAAGTTCAGAAATCTAAAATACTATTAGATTCTTAGAGACCAATCCCCACTGAGAACACTACTCAGCAACCCCTAGAGAAACACTATCTTTAGTCATCATGCAAGAAACTCATTTACAATAAGCCAATCTTTACAGAAATCAAAAACAGATTTACAACCACAAAGAATAAGGAACGAATTCACGTGATAATCCAATGAACAAGATGCATATGTATGATTCACCAGGTTGAAAGAAAGAATGACAGATTCAAAGCATCCATTTCCTTACTCTTTGAAACTCAATATGCTTCACTTTTCAAATTCAACAACCCATATGAATTTTGTGAAGCCAAGATGTTTTTAAGCTAAAAAAACTCACTAAAGAAAGCTCATGAATGTTTCTAATTGCCCAGAATACGAATTACTCAACTCTTAAAATCACAGGGCAATGGATCTTATTTATAACAGCTTTCTAACTGAAAATAATCGATTAAACACGCTCTTGTAATCGATTATTTCACATTTTTAATCAATTAAATCAATAATGTAATCGATTAAAGTGCTCCTAAGATGTTTTGGGTTTGAGCTATGAACATTGTAATCGATTATTCCGTCATTTAATCGATTAAACCAGACACTCATGTTTTTCTAAATGCACTGTGTAATCGATTACGAAATTTGGTAATCGATTAAGACAGACAGACCAATATTTCCAAATGTACTATGTAATCGATTAAAACGATATGTAATCAATTAAATTAGCAGAACATGTTAGCCATAGGCATAATATGTAATCGATTACGAACTTCTGTAATCGATTAAGGCAGTCAGTATGATTTTTCAATTTTAGCCTAGGTAATCGATTAATTCGATATGTAATCGATTACATTGTTCTTGGTTTGTTTTCCAAAAGGCACGAAGAACAAAATAATCGATGCCAACATAGCTGTAATCGATTAGAGCAGGAAAACTTCATTTTTTCGAAAACTTGATTTTAATTTGCCTTATTTGTCAAATGCTTTTGAATTGGCTCTCAATCTAACAATCCTAAATGAATGATTATGCATGATATGCACATTGGATTATCAGATAACACTTCTTCCCTTTTTCATGAATCAATTGATCTTCAAGCTTCCAAGGCACTTTGCTATGATGCATGTTGAAAGCACAAAACTCCAAAGCTTGTCCATCCTTTCATACTTCCTCTTGAATCAACAATCTCCCCCTTTTTGGCTTTAAACATGCCAAATCTTTAAGTTGATTAAGCACTGAGACTTGGAGATTAATTGAAACTTCAACAGATGAACTTCAAGCTTTTTAAAACCTGGAAATTTGCAATTGCCTTTGCCAAGATACAAGTGTTAAAGCATTTGTGATTCATGAATCATTCGACTAGGCATTATATAAACTTGTTAGTTTCCATTTTATACATTTTCTCCCCCTAAATTCCAACAGTCATTCAAATCAAATTTTTTAGCAAAACTAAACCAAAAACAGGGTGGTTTTTTTTCTTAATCAATTTCCAAATTTCTCCCCCTATTTGGCTTGTTAAAAGTCAAAAACAAAGAAAGCACAACGGATATTGAACAGAAAATGCAAATACCATTGGAATTGAGTCATTAGGAGGCAGTACATAAACCAATTAAAAACAATTTAAAGCATAGCTAATAAAACACATAAAGAAAAGAAAAAAAATCTAAACAATCCTAGATTTCAGGTGAGGCATTGTCATTCATGTTGGCCTCATTTGAGTCAAGCCTTTCTCTAATTTCTTCTAAAGCTTCATGAGTCTCAGCCTTGAAATCCTCTTGAAGCTTGAGCATGTTGTCCATCTTTTGAATCATCAATGATTCAAACACAGAAAAAGCAGGCTGTGGATGCCGTTGATGCTCTTCCTCCTCTGAATCAGCCACCACTTGTTCCACATCAGCAGTAGCAGCTTGTTGATTTGCCATCACCAAGCCATTTGGTGTCTTCCTCATCCTCATCTTGGTAAGATGCTTCTCCTTGATCAAACTGTTGGAGGAATTTGTGTTGTCAACCACTTCATTTTCAACATCAATGTTGAAGTGATTAATCAGCCTAGAGACAAAGACAGGATAGGGAAATGGGTAGTTCACAAGAAAGGCTGGAAACTGGAATCCCTCCCTAATGAACCAATCAAGTTCAAGATACTTGGGAGAAGCAACAGGCTTGGTGGCATTGAACTGAAGATAGTTCATTTTATCAGCCTCTATGGAGAACCACAGATCAAGCCTATTTGTAGGTTGGGGAGCAGGGGGATTTGAAGAAGATTCCCCAACTTTTCTTTTGGATGTTCTCATTCTCTTAGGGGTTGGGTTAGACATGATTAGGATGGAAGGTTTGGACACAAATAGACTCAGAAAAATACAAAAAATTCAGAGAGAAAGAAGTAGATAAGGTGCAAGGACATTTAGGCTAGTAATCCACTATTTATAGGCACTAATAAGACCCCAAAACATCCATAATTTCAAAAATATAGTTGTTGGTGACAGTTTAATGACATTGGGTTCGTTTTAAAATGGATTGGGCAGTTAAAAATCCTGTCAGATTACGTTCAACAGCATGAATAATCGATTATTTCGTTAAGTAATCGATTATTCCAGAGCAAATGAGCCACTGAAAGAACACAATAATCGATTATTTCTTTTAAAGTAATCAATTAAATCTATCTTAGTCAGAGGTAGAAGACGACCAGTAATCGATTATATCTTGCAGTAATCGATTATTTGACAAATTTTATGAATTATACAGGTAACTGAGCATAAGTAATCGATTATCCCGAGTGGTAATCGATTATTCCAAGGAGCCTATAACTTCAAATGGTGAAGGTAATCGATTACAAGGCTTTAGTAATTGATTATTCCAGTGAGACATGCATTCATTGAGAGAATTTTGACTTGTGTAATCGATTATTCCGATGTGTAATCGATTATTCCAGAGATAGTTGAATTCTGGTTATAAGAAGAATAATCGATTACCATATGTGTGTAATTGATTACATGAGCACAATTTTCATACAAGATGTGATTTTTAATGATCTTAATCGATTAGTCCGTGATTTAATCGATTATTACAGTCAATTCATCAGATACAGAGCATTTAGTAGCTTTTTGCAAGGTTCTAAGCAATCATGCATACTTGTGACATTTTAGCTTTAATTCATCACACAAAACACATATAAAACAGGCTAGCAAATGTTACTTTCATCAAGAATACCTAGCATGTTTCTAAGTGTATAAAATCTATCCCTTGATAGTGGTTTTGTGAAAATATCAGCAAGTTGGTTATTGGTGTC
>PYAF01002710.1:10835-24941 GCA_007407185.1 Glycine tomentella | reverse complement strand
TGCACGGATACTAGAGGATTTTGGGAGTGAATTCCGTGTAGTTACTCTAGGCTTTAGTTGTTATAGATTTTTGTTGCCAAAGTCATGATTATATCACTTTCTACTTGGTCCATTTTAATTTGTCCTTGCTTCTTGGCTGTCCAAGTGTCTTATTCCACACTTTTCCAAAGCCTTCTTCACTCTTCCTTGAAGAATTGCATGGCCAAGCTTGTATTTTGAAGCAAAATGTTTCAATTTTTGGCCTAAACCGTGGGTAGCCTTTAAACTAAGTCATACAAATTTCTACCCAAAACCCGTGTTACAAAAATATTCATTATGAACTTGTTAACCGTTGGATCTTCTTAAAATTTTAATGGTATACTCCTAACTTACATATCTAAATTTTGACCGTTGGGATCTTTCAAATAAAGTCTATAGATGTCTACGTTTTCTGCTCAAGGAACAAAATAAAATTTGCTTCAAATTTCTTTTAAGCATTTATGACTAGCTTTTTATTTGGACAAGTAGCAAGTTCCTAAGCCTCTTAAACATCCATGTGTCCATTCTTGAAGTTTCTTAGAGCTTTTCTCCGTTGATCTTGCATCATACTGCCAATGTTTGTATTAGAAATTCTAATCAACCAATTTTTCCTTTAATTACATGTAATAGCTTTTCTTGAATTCTTATTGGCCCGTTTTGCTTTGAATTATTAAAATTGCTAATCTAACTTATTTAGAGCACTTATCCCTGTCATAATTAAGGGAAGATTCTATAGATCCTGTCCATACTGGTCTTATAATTTTCTGATGCTTAGGGTAGTCTAGATTAAGCTCTTTTCATCCTATCTTCCAAAATTCGTAGAAATTTTATTTTAAGGTTTTCCGCCACCAACCTCACTGATACTGGGTTTTCTAAAAGTATTTTATCCAATGATGAAGTTCCCACAAATTTCTAAAGTCATCTGGTCAGTTTTTGACCTAAGGGCATTTTGGTAATTTTACTCCTCACCCTAGGGGTATAATTGTCATTTCCAAAAATTGTTCAGATCATCTCTGTAATTGTCACCCTAATGGTATCTTTGGTTATTTATAACCCATCTGAGAATATTTATAACATTTCTTCCTTAAATGTCTTACTGGACTTCCTAGGACAATTTGGTCATTAATAAAATATCCAGGGGTATTTTGGTCATTTAGTGCCTTAGGGACCTATTTGTCATTTTTGAAATTGTCCAAGGATATTTTGGTAATTTCTCCTAGGGATACATTGGTCATTTCCAAAATTGTTCAGGGCAAAATTATCATTTTCATCCTAGGGACATACACGTCATTTCTAAAATTGTTCAGGGGCGTTCTTGTCATTTTGCCCTAAATTTTTCTACTGCCTTTCATTAACATTTTACTCTTAGTAATTGTCTATAATTATTTAATTTTTTGGGGTGTTACACAACCTACCTTGATTCAGATGAAAAGGGAAAGAAAGTTGATGGATCCAAATTTAGAGGGATGATTGGTTCTTTATTGTATTTGACAGCTAGTAGACCTGATATTATGCTTAGTGTTTGCTTGTGTGCAAGATATTAAGCAAATCCAAAAGAGTCTCACCTTACAGCAGTCAAAAGAATCATCAAGTACCTCAAGGCAACCCCAAAAGTTGGGCTTTGGTATCCTAAGGGTGCACAAATCAATATTATTGGATATTCTGATTCGGATTTTGCAGGATGTAAATTGGATAGGAAAAGCACAAGTGGCACTTGTCATCTTCTTGGAAGCTCACTCATATCTTGGCATTGCAAGAAAAAATCTTGTATGGCTTTGTCAACTGCTGAAGTTGAATATATCTCAACTGGAAGTTGTTGTGCACAAAGCTTATGGTTGAAACAACAATTGCAAGATTTTGGAGTTGAACTAAAAGAGATACCCCTGTTGTGTGACAACACAAGTGCCATCAACATCTCAAAGAATCCTGTTATGCACTCAAGGACCAAGCACACTTAAATTAGACATCATTTTCTAAGAGACCATGTGCAGAAAGGTAACATCAAGATTGATTTTGTTGATACAAACAACCAATTGGATGATATATTCACAAAACCTTTGGCTAAAGATAGGTTTTATACACTTAGAAACATGCTAGGTATTCTTGATGAATCTAATATATGCTAGCTTCTATATTTCATGTCTCCACATGCTAAATTGAAATCCCTGCTGCCTTCATCACTAAAATTGTTGAAAATTCGTATTGATCTGCATAATTCCCTGAAATCTGATAAATTTTTTGTAATAATCGATTACACTACGGGTTAATCGATTAAATTCATTAAAATCCACATTGTTTATGCTATTTGAGCTTCAGTAATCGATTACAGCAATAAAATAATCGATTATTCTTTGTCTTTGAAAAATTTATTCTTCCTGGAGTAATCGATTACACGTCGGGATAATCGATTACATTGACTAAAATGTGTTTTTCAGTTACAATGTTTCACTGGAGTAATCAATTACAGTGAAATTGTAATCGATTACACTGTTGTCTTTTATATTTCATAATTGCAAAACTTCCTGGAATAATTGATTATGACAAATGGTAATCGATTACATATATGTTTAAAATTTTAAATCTTTCTAGAGTAATCGATTACATAAGCTATGAAAAAAACCTACCTGATTCACAAAATCTCTGTTATAATTGATTACATGATCATATAATCGATTACACTTCATCTTCAACCTTTGGATGCTTGTGAAATAATCGATTACCCTACGGGATAATCGATTACCATGTGTTATTTTAGTGTTCTAAATGTGCAAAATAATCGATTACAATGAGCATTTAATCGATTATTTAGTCTGTTGGTGCGTTTCTGAGATTTTTTCTCTGGAAATGTAACTGCCCAACCAAATCAAATTCGAATCTTTGATCACTGCAGTGCCTTAACTTCCTCTAACAACTATATTTTTTGAAAATCAGGACGTTAAGAGCCTCAATTTGATCTATAAATAGAACCTTGCATCATTGAACAGCCTTGCACCATAATCTCTTCTCCCTCTTGCTATAATTCTAAGTTTTTCTTTGTGTCTGTGTACCCAGAAATCTCTCCAAAAATGTCTACCCCTAAGAGAGTTAGAACTTCCAAAAGGAAGGTAGGTGAATCGTCTTCTAATACTCCTTCTCCTCCTCCAAATAGGTTAGATATTTGGTTCAACAATGAGTCTGATAAAATGAACTATCTTCAGTTCAATTCCACTAAACCTATATGCTCACCCAAATACCTTGACCTCAACTGGTTTATAAGGGAAGGATTCCAATTTCCTACCTATCTAGAGACCCAAGGTCTTAGGAGATTCTTGGAAATGAAGGGTACCTTTTACCCTGATTTGGTGAAGGTATTCTATACTTGTGCCAAGGGTTCCATGAGTGGGAACATGAAATCCATTGTTAAAGGAGTTCCCATGGAAATCACCCTAGAGGTGTGGGCATCAGTTGTTGGCCTAGTATGTGAGGGTGATAGAAAGTTTGAGGAATATCTTGAGGGTTACAACAAACTAGACACCTATAGGGAAATGCTACATGACCCCCATATGCAAATTAGGAATATCTTGAGGGTTATTGTAACATCCCGTAGGCCTCCGGTGCGTTATCATTAATAATATCATATTAGCGCTTAAAACATCGATTTAAAACGTAGCGGAAGCATATAATCGTTTTTCTTGATTCATTATGTATGGAATAAACATATCACATAGGATTCACACACACAAGACATATATTTCACACCCCTGCTGATCCAGTTTCTCATATCATACACCAGAAACATAGACATAGGCAGATAACATACACATCAAGAATATACTCAAGAGGAAAGTATCATATCATAATCTCAATAGTTCTGAACATATACATATACATCAGTGACTTCACCACACCGTGATGATACAAAAGAATAACAGTCCTCACCGAGGGTATACAGAACTATACATCCCTTATCGAGGGTACAAAACAGAATCAAAACAAAACTGAGCTTTCAAGCTCTCCCTGCTGCTCCTCAGTCAAGCAACCTAGTCTCTACTGGGCCTCCTACCCTGAGACTGATCTTCTCTTCCAAAAGAGTCACCTGAAATCATATAATCCCCACACGGGGTGAGATACACATCTCAGTAAGCTCAGGGTCCATGGAGGAATCTCCTCCACCCTGGCCCACTTCCATAACACATACATCAGGTATCACAAGCAAATGGCCCACTGGCCTGACCCTCTAGCCCTCATAACAATATAAGCACATCATACAAACATGGCGGAGCTGCCTCAACACCTGTATCAGTGGGAGTCCGAAACTCACACTTGTGCCATCCCATTGGGTGCTACCCCTTCGCATGGATGCACATATATGGTACAATATTGAATAGAAGGAGCTACCTCAACTTCTATCCCCATGGTCTATGGGAATCAATTCCCTGGGAGCTACCTCAACCATGAGCCAACCATACTAGGAGGAAACCACCATCTCCTAAGGAGGTCCATATCTATCTATTGGCCAATAGATCTATCACAGTCATATCACATCACAAATCAAGCACAGATGCATACATATATCATTATGAGGATGCAACTACCAATGCATGCATCATGAAATGACCACCACTCCCCCGGAGTGTGGTGTGGCACACAAGATGGGAATTCATCCCCAGGGACACTGAACTTACCTGGCAAGGTCTCACGCTGTGATCTTGTCCCTGCACTGTGGCTCCCGCCACTGACACCCTTAGTGTCAAGCCCTCAATGGTGACCAGAAAGGCTACAGGACAGCTTCCTCGAGCTCTATTGTCCGTTCCAAGCCTTGGGTCTCAGCCAAACTCAAGTTTCAGAGGTTCCTCTAGAGAAAGGGATTTCACTCATAAAAAGGGGTTTCTAAGAAAAGGGATGAAGGATTCAAGCTCTCAAAGGGTTTCTCTCATAATCAAAGGTCATTGGGAGGTGTTTAGGCCAAGATATAAGGTCCTAGAAAGCTTGGGGCACTCTCTAATGGAGGTTGGGGTCGTGGGGAAGAAGAAGGAGTTGATTTTCCTTCAAAAATCGTGTTTTGACCCGTATATACTCAGCCTGCCCGAGCTCTGGCGCGATCCGCGCCAACTCCGGCGCTACCCGTGCTACAATGTTGGTGCTCTGGCGCCAACAGCGTCAACCCCACGCCATCAGCGTCAACTTCCCGAACCTGTGGCGCCATCCGCGCCACACTGGCGCCATCCGCACCATCCTCCCTGGACCAGTTGGCGCTGACCGCGTGGAAAACCCGTGAGAATTGGGTTTTTAGGGCACTTCTGGCACGACCCGCGTGACCCTTGGCGCAGTGCCAACCTTTCGGCCCAAAGAAGCTCCTCGCGCCATAACGACGCCATTAGCGTGAACTGGCCGAATGTGTGGCGCTACCCGCGCCATCCTGGTGCCACAGCTAGTGGGTTTGGCACTATCTGCGCCAACCCTAGCGCGACTCGCGCCACACCTAAAACCAGGTTTTCTAATGAAGAAACCTGGTGCCACGAATGAGGGTCCTTACAGTTATTACACTACATTATAACCTATGTGCTAACCCCTAGGGCAACCAATCATGCCCCAGCCACTGATGAAGACCTACAATTAGTGTATGGTTTGAAGAACTCCATCCCCATGAGTTGGGTTTTGATTCTTGAAGAGATTATGCTAAAATCCAAAAGGCTAGTCAATTATCCCTTTCCCTATCTTGTTTTGGTTTCTAGGTTCATAGATCACTTCAACATTGATGTAAATAATGAGGTTATGGACCACACCAACTCCAGTAACAGCCTCATCCAAAATAAGCATCTAACAAAACTTGGAATGCTGAAGACACCACAAGGATGGGTGATGGCAGTCCAACCACCAGTGCCTTAACCTCCTCCTGTTGATGCTGATGTTCAAGTGGAAGACTCTGAGGATGAAGGAATGAATCCAAATTAGCCTCTGTACTCTCAGTTCGAATCTCTTTTGTTGCAGAAGATGGACAACTTGCTTCAAATGCAACAAGAATTTAAGGCTGAAACCAATGTAGCCTTAGGAGAAATAAGAGATAGGCTAGATACCATAGAGGCCAATATCAAAGATGATGCATCTGAAACCTTCTAGGCCTATGATTGTTTAGTTTTTTATGCTCTGTTTTTTGTTTGTTTATTTTATGTTTTATTTTCATTATGTAATGGCTTCCCTATGAATATATAAACTTCCACTGTGTTTCTCTTTCAATTATCCGTTGTGTACTTTACATTTTTTACTTTAACAAGCCAAATAGGGGGAGAAATAATTGATTTTGGGACATGCTCTGTTCATCCCTATTTTTCATTCAATATTGTACCCAAAATTTAACTTGAATGGATTGTGGAATTTAGGGGGAGCTAAGTGATTAAAATGAATCTATTAAATCCATAATACTTATAAATGAATGCTAAATGATTCACATATGCTTTTAACACTTGTTCTTGGCAAAGGAATTGAAAATTTTTTAGGTTAGCAAAGCTCAAGCTTTTACTAATTTGGTTCATCAATTAACTTCAAGTCCAACTATTAATCAACTAAAAATTTGGCATGTTTAAAGGCAAAAAGGGGGAGATTGTTGGATTCAGCGGGAGCTACTTAAAGAATGCAAAGGAATCGTGATTCAAGCTTTGGTTTTGAGCTTTCAACATGCAATGGATGCCTTGAAGATTAATTAGTGTGAAATGTGTAAGAGAAAAGCAATTATGGTGATCCAAGTGCATTGCATTCATAATAATCCATAATTAAATTAATTAGGTTCATGAAAATCACAAGGCTTTAGTTATTTGACTAAGTTTTATATTTGATTCAAAGGTTTTTGGAAAAATGCCATTCCTACTGGTTTAATCGATTACTTACTTCACTTAATCAATTATTTTGTTCTTAGTCTGTTCTGGAAAAGCTTTCAAGAATAATGTAATCGATTACCTATCGGAATAATCGATTATTTGACCTTTTTTTTCATATAAACTGCCATGTTGAACAGTTTAATCGATTATTAATGGGTAGTAATCGATTACATAGATATATATGATTTTAAGATGTGCTGGAATAATCGATTACCAAGGTATTGTAATCGATTACACAGGCTTAACTGGAAAAGTCGTCTTCCTGCTTTAATCGATTACCATATTTCGTAATCGATTACATTATATGTAAATGCTTACAAGACTTACTGGTTTAATCGATTACCACATATCGTAATCGATTACATAGTTCATTCAGTTTTTAAAGACTCCTGCTTTAATCGATTACCAAAGTTTGTAATTGATTACATAGTGCATTTTGATATTTTGGAGTTTCCTGTCTTAATCGATTACAGGACGGAATAATCGATTATTTTGCTCGTTGCTCATGCCCAGAAACTATGTTGAACATTTTAATAGATTACAAGGTTTATTTAATCGATTACATGAGTATTTTAATCGACTATTAGGCACATTCAATCGATTACGGGCAGTTACAAAAGTTTGTTATAAATAGGACTGATGCTCAGCTGCTTTTCTAACTTTGTGGAACATTACCCATACGTATTTTCTGAGCTTGAACAGTCTTGTGAGCATTCTTAAGTGTTTTCTAAGGGTTTAATCATTCTTGCTCCATTGTGCTTTGATCATGGGTGTTTGACTCATTCTTGGAGCTTGAAATCATTTCAAGATTAAGGAAAGTTGTGCTATTTGATTTACATTCATTCAACCTGATCTGGTAACTTCATTATGCATTGCATCATTGGATCATTAGGTTGTTTCTCTCCTTAATCTGGTTGTATTTTTGTTTTGGATTTTCTTTGTAATTTGGCTATTGTAATTAGGTTCTTGCTTGAAACTAGAGAAGGGGTTCTCTAGGTGGAAGAGCTGAGTAGTGTTCTTAGGTTCTTGTCTCTTAGAATCTAATAGGGTTTTAGATTTCTATTCTTTATCTAGGGTTGATCAAGGGAGACATTGTAATTGATTGTAAGAACTGAAAATTATAATAGTGGAACTCTAACCTAGTGTTGGTTGGAAAAAAATTGGATGTAGCTTCTAGTCTTGAAGTGAACCAGTATAAATCTGTTTGTGTTTTGATTTTTCTACTTCTTAACTCTTATATTCATTGTGTTCTTGATTAATTTGCTTGACCAACAAAGTCAGTTTTGATTCATTGAATTCCTTGGGGCTGAGCTACTTTATTGAATAAGGTTTTTTGGTTTTTGGAAAGTGATAAAGATCCTAGGAACTCTGATTTTGATAAAAGAAATTTTTAATTTACCAAGACTAAACCAATTCACCCCCCTCTTGGTTAAGTGTGAGATATTCATATTCTTTACAAACACAAGTTCTATTAACATCTCAAAGAATCCAATAATGAACTCAAGGACCAAACATATTGAGATAAGGCATCATTTTCTCAGAGATCATGTCCAAAGAGGTAATATCAAAATTGATTTCATTGACACTAATAATCAATTGGCTGATATATTTACTAAACCATTGGCTAGAGATAGATTCTATGCTCTTAGAAACATGCTAGGAATCTTGGATGAATCTAATCTCTCTTAGCTTGAATGCTCTAATACCATGTTGTGTGCCTTTTCAAGTGAAATGCTTTGTAGATTAAAACCTTCATCACAAAATCTTGAAATTTCCATGGTCATGTTGCATAAATCCTGTTATTTTTTATAATTGCTCTGTAATAATCGATTAAGTGTCAGATTAATAAATTAAAATCATTAAAATCCTCATTCAGAATGAAAATTGAGCTTATGTAATCGATTACACTACTAATATAATCGATTATTATTTCTTTTTGAAAATTGGTATCTTCTATGATAATCGATTACTCATCGGATTAATCGATTACAATGACCAAAATTTCTTTTTCAATGTAAACGTTCACTGGAATAATCGATTACAGTGAGTGGTAATTAACTAAAATGCTGAAAATCAATTTTTCAAAAAATTCAATACCTTCTGGAATAATCGATTACATGTTGGATTAATTGATTAGACAAGCTAAACTATGCTTTTGAAATTCAAATCTCTTTGTGATAATCGATTAAAACATGAAATAATCGATTACACATTGTCTTCTACCTTTGAATGGTTGCAAAATAATCGATTACATTACAAGATTAATCGATTACTATGTATGCTGTTAGTGTTTCTGCAAAAGAAATAATTGATTACACAAGGATTATAATCGATTATTTGTGGAGTTACTGCAAAATCTGACAGATTTTCTTGGAAGTTGTAACTGCCCAACTCCCACCTAATTCAAATTTAAATCCTCTGCAGTGATTTAATTCGTTCTAACAGCTATTCTATTCAAAATTCAAAAGCTTGGAGCCTAAAATCTTCTATAAATAGAACCTTTTATCTAAGGCAAAATCACACCTATCTCTACCCTTTCTTAGTCAACCTCTGTTTTTTCTGTGTTTTTAGAATCCCTGTCTAGGATCTCTACCTCTAAGAGAGCCAGAATTCCTAAGAGAAAGGCTGGTGAATCTTCAAACCCCCCTCCTCCAAATAGGTTAGACCTTTGGTTCACAACTGAGAAGGATCGTATGACCTATCTTCAGTTTAATGCCACCAAACAAGTCTATTCTCCTAAATACTTAGAGCTTGATTGGTTTATTAGGGAAGGCTTTCAATTTCCTGCCTTCTTAGAAACCCAGGGTCTTAGGAAGTTTGTAGAGTTAAAGGGTACTTTTTACCCTGAATTGGTCAAGGTGTTCTACACCTGTGCCAAGGGATCCATGGATGGGATACTGAGGTCCCAAGTCAATAGAGTGCCCATGGAAATAACCCATGAGGTGTGGGATGTTGACTCAAGAGAAGCCATGCATGAATGAACTGGAATCAAGCCTTAAGTGTTTTGTGCTTTCAACATGCCTCAATGGAAAATGTCAAAGAAAGCTATTGAAGACCAATTTGATTTATGTAAGAGGAAAGCTATGCAATCTGATAATTCAAAAGCATATCATGCATAATCATTCATTAAGGATTGTTAGATTGAAGGTCTAAGCAAAAATATTCATAAGTAAGGCATTTAAAAAGCTAAGTTTTTGGAAAAATGAAGTTTTACTGCATTAATCGATTACAGCATTGATAGAATCGATTATTTTGTTCTTTGTGCCTTCTTGAAAACAAATCAAGAACATTGTAATCGATTACATATCGAATTAATCGATTATATAGGCTTAAATAAGAAAATCATACTGACTGCCTTAATCGATTACAAAAATTCGTAATCAATTACATCTATGCTTATGAATTACATGTTCCGCTGATTTAATCGATTACATATCGTTTTAATCGATTACACAATACATTTGAAAATATATGACTGACTGTCTTAATCGATTACCATATTTCGTAATCAATTACTCAATGCATTTAGAAAAACATGTCTGTCTGTTTAATCGATTACTTCACGGAATAATCGATTACATTGTTCATAGCTCAAATCCAGAACATTTTAGGAGCATTTTAATCGATTACACTCTTGGATTAATCGATTACATACGCGAAATAATCGATTACAGGAGCATGTTTAATCTATTATTTTCAATTAGAAAGCTGTTATAAATAGAAACCTCTTGCTCTATTTTTTGAGACTTTGAGAAATTCGTACACTGAGCATTCACAAACGTTCATAAACTTTTTTTAGTGAGTTTTCTGAATTTCTAACATCAAATAGGCTTCACAAATTCGTATGGGTCTCTGAATTAATGAAGTGAAGCATCATCATTGTGTCAAAGCATATGGAAGGAATGCATTGAGTTTGTAATCTCTCTTTCAACCTGATTGAATCATTCACATGCATATGTTCTTTGGATTATCAGGTGAAATCTTTCCTTAGTCTTTGAAGGTGTAAT
Organism: Glycine tomentella; assembly: GCA_007407185.1. Lineage (NCBI taxonomy): Eukaryota > Viridiplantae > Streptophyta > Magnoliopsida > Fabales > Fabaceae > Glycine > Glycine tomentella. The sequence goes on along the minus strand of PYAF01002710.1, from coordinate 14,062 downwards.
TCTTTTGATTGAATTCTGTAAAGATTAGTCTATTGTAAATGGGTTTCTTGCTTGATGTTTAGAGATAGTGTTTCTCTAAGGGAAGCTGAGTAGTGTTCTCAATTTGGGTTTGGTCTCTAAGGGTCTAATAGTGTTTTAGACTTTTGAACTTTATCTAGGGTTGATAAAGAAAGGCTTGTAATATCTTGTAAGAATATTTTTGCAATAGTGGAACCCTACTCTAGTGTTGAGTGGAAGAACTGGATGTAGCTTCATAGTGTTTGAAGTGAACCAGTATAAAAATTTGTGGCTAATCTTTCTTCTCTTCTCTTCTTCTCTAAATTGTTTTGGTTGTGATTCAAATTATTTGCACATAAAGTTTTTACAGCTTATTGGTTTCTTGGCAGTGGAATTTGATTGAATAAATTATTCTTAGTTTCAAAACATTTTAAAGTGATAAAGATCCTGTGGCAACTCTGATTTAAATTTTAATTTACCAAGGTTCAACCAATTCACCCCCCCCTCTTGGTTGTTTTGAAGTGTTCCTTTCATTTTCAATTGGCATTAAGAGCTGGTTCTTGAAAGTTACTCAAGATCACTTTTTCATTTCAAAAAGAAACATGAATACTTCTCAAATAACCTTTAAGGAGGGTGCCTCTTTAAACAGACCTCTTATGTTTGAAGGGGAACATTTCAGTTTTTGGAAAAATAGAATGAAGATCTTTATTCAATCAACTGACCCAGGAGCATGGAATGCAATAGAGAAGGGTCCTTTTATTCCAAAGAAAACTGTGGCAAATGAGTTGATTCCCAAAGAATGGGATGAGATGACTGAGGCTGAACAAAGAGCTGCACAATATGATTTTAAAGCTAAAAATATGATCACCTCTGCACTTTGCTCTGATGAATTTTTCAGGACTATGAGATGCACAAGTGCAAAAGAAATGTGGGAGATGCTGGAAATTACTCATGAAGGAACTGAGGAAGTTAGAAGGTCAAGGAAGCATGCTTTGATCCATGAGTATGAAATGTTCAAGATGAACATCAATGAAAGCATTTCTCAGTTGCAGACCAGATTTACTCCCATTGTAAATCATCTTTTGGGTCTTGGAAAGGTCTTTGACACTGAAGAATTAAACATCAAGATATTGAAGTGTTTAACAAGACCTTGGCAACCAAAAGTTACAGCAATCAAGGAGTCCAAGGATCTATCAAAGATGTCTATGGCTGCACTATTTGGTAAGCTTCTTGAATATGAATTAGAAATGTCTCAATTAACATCTTGTGAAGATGCAGAGAAGAAAACAAGAAGCATAGCCTTGAAAGCTACAACTTTGAAAGCTGAAAAGGAAGAGGAAACAAGTGAAAAGGATGATGAAGATAATCTGAATTTGGTGGTCAGAAAGTTCAGCAAATTTATGAAGAAAAACAAGAATAAAAAGTTAAACAAAGGAAACAAAAATAGCAACACCAACAGCAACCTCAACAAGAAGATTGACAACAATTTCACATGTTTTGAGTGTGGCAAACCAGGTCACATTAAATCTGAATGCTCAATCTACTTGAGGAAGCAACAAGGTGAAGGCAAGATGAAAAAGGAAGGAAAAGCCAAAAGAGCATACATAGCTTGGGAAGATAATGAGTCAACAACCTCAGATTCTTCCACAGAAAATGAAGAAGCAAACATGTGTCTCATCTCCACCATCAATGAAGATGATGATGACTTGCTAAGTGATGGAGATGAGGTAAATTCTGAACTTGATCAAGTTATTCATGCTTTTCAAGAAATGCATGAGGAAACCCAAAGACTTGCAAAATCCAATAATAAGCTCAGAGGAAATCTTAGATGGCATATTGAAAAAATTACTGAATTGCAAAATGAGATTTGCAATTTTAAAGAAGAAAATGAAAAACTTGTTTCAAGTTACAAATTGAATGGATGTGTGTGTGCTTCTTTCTCTAGCAATGTTGACAAGTATAAATTGCTTCAAAAGGATTTTGATGAGTATAAACAAAGTCAAGGTGAAAAATATATGTTGCTCTTAGCCAAAAACAGTGATTTGATTGATCTCTTGAGAAAGTTTTACAAGGGAAAATGCAAGTTGGCTGAAATGCTAAGTGTGCAAAAGTATGCTGGAGATACTTCTGGTTTGGGGTATAAACATGGCTCAAAAACATTTGGTAAAATAGTTTTTGTACCTCCAAAACAGAAGAATCAGAAGTGGCTAAAGAATTCAAGGATCAATCAAATTTCTGGTTTTGGGAAAACTTCAAAATCTGTCACTTGCAACTATTGTATGAAAAAGAGGCACACATCATTTAAATGTTATGCTAGGAGATTCTATGTGCCTAATGGTGATTGCATTTGGATTCCTAAAAGAAAGAAAAATGCTAACCCCTATGGACCCAACTTTAATTGGGTACCTTCCTTTGAAACTTGATTTGCATTTTGTAGGTGTGTCTAAGAGCTAGAACATCAACTTGGTATCTTGACAGTGGATGCTCTAGACACATGACAGGAGACATGTCCCTACTCTCAAATTTGACTCTCAAAGAAGGAGGATATGTCACCTATAGAGATAATAACAAAGGGAAAATAATTGGAGAATGTAATATCGGAGATAGCTTCAAAGCTAAGATAAAGAATGTGTTGTATGTAGATGGTTTGAAGCACAATTTGGTAAGCATAAGTCAACTGTGTGACAAAGGCTTTAAAGTGAATTTCAACAAAGAAAGCTGCATAGTTTCTGATGATAAAAATGGTGAGGTACTGGACATAGGTAAGAGGAAAGGTAATATATATGTGTTTTCAATTGATCATGCATTATTTCATAAATCTTCTTGCCTAATAAGCAAAGTTGATGAAACTTGGCTATGGCATAGAAGAGCAAGTCACATAAATATGCATCACATGAACAAGCTCATTAGAAAAGATTTAGTAATTGGGTTACCCAAACTCAAGTTTGAGAAGGACAAACTTTGTGATGCTTGTCAAAAAGGGAAACAAACAAAGAACTCTTTTCAAAGTAAAAACATTGTTTAGACCACTTGAACTTCTTCACATTGATTTGTTTGGTCCTTCTAGAACTATGAGTTTAGGTGGGAATTATTATGGACTTGTGATTGTGGATGATTACTCTAGATATACTTGGACTCTGTTTTTGAAATCCAAGAGTGATGCTTTCCTTGCTTTTAGAAAAATGGCCAAGCTTACTCAAAATGAGAAAGGATGTAAAATAGTTTCAATA
>PYAF01002709.1:30221-52538 GCA_007407185.1 Glycine tomentella | reverse complement strand
AATTAAATTTTAATATTCTAACGATGCATTTATTTAAATTAAACTATTGAAATTTATTAGTTTTAGTTCATCAGTTTTTTTTCTCAATACGAGTTTGTCTTGTATTTTTCTATTATTTTTGTGCCTATAATATATTTATGGCAATCAATTTATTTGATCTATTTTATGTTAAATTTGTTGATTTTATTAATTGTTTGTTTGAATAAACCACTATTTTTTACAACTATAATAAATCACTATTATTTAAAAACTGTCATAAAATTATAAATTACTATTATTTAAAAACTGTTAATTTTCTTTTTTATTTTAAAATTTCAAACTACCAAAGTACTATCTTATTGGATATTTTTATAAATCACACTAAGAGTGAAGTTAAACCAGACTTAAGATCTTGAATGACTCTAAGAATGATACATAGGATGGTGTACAAGGTTGAACCTAAGTCAAGACATTAAAAGATTATGAGATTGATGAAAATACAATGAACACACTTCAAATAATTAAGAGAGGAATGAATTGGTTAAAACAGTCTTTTAAAACTTTTCTTTAAAACAATTTGCGGGATTAAAACTTGGATCGTATCACTCAATCACCCTTTATCAAAATTAGAATTTTCTTTCAATCTAGATTCATCTTAGAATGCATGTAATGTCTGAAATGCTTCTGGTTGATTGTATATTGATTTCAAAATACAAGCAATGAAAGAAACATAGATAAAGAACACAAGACACAACAATTGATATTGGTTCACCTCACAAACTTGGAGGTACATTCAGTGTCTTCCAACCAACACTAGGTTAGAGTTTTCACTAAATCAAATTATTCTTTTACAAGCAAAACAAGTGATTATCTCTATCAACCCTAGATAAAGATACTGAATTCTAAAACACTATTAGAATACAAATCACAAAGATTCTAAGAACCCTACTCAAATCTTTACCTCTTGAGAATCCTACTTAAGAAAGCTTGAAAGAACCAAAATGATTTACACCACAAAATTCTAAAACAAAAATTCTGAAAGAAAGAGTTCAAGAAATACACAACCTGAGATCCTTAACAGATGATAAATGAATGTATGTAGTTACCGATAGTGATGATTTTGCTCTAAGACACACCTGCAAAATTCAAATCAAGTAGTAAGGAAAGGCACCTAATTAAGGTTGGGTCAATAGGGGTTAGCTATTTTCCTTTTCTTTGGCACCCAAATGCATTCTCCATTAGGTACATAGTATTTTCTAGCAAAACACTTATAAGATGTATGCCCTCTCTTCATGCAGTAGTTACAAGTTATAGCTTTTGATGATTTTCCAAAGTAAGTATTTTGATTAAACTTGGATTTATCAAAGCTCCTTTGATTCTTCTGTTTTGGTGGTACAAATACAGTTTTTCCAAAAAGTTTTGAACGTTGTTTTTAACCCAATCCAGAAGTATCTCTAGCATATTTTTGCACACTTATTATTTCAGTTAAGTTGCATTTACCTTTATAAAACTTTTTCAAAAGATCAAACAACTAGCTATTTTCAGAAAGTAGTAACATATTCTTTTCTCCTTGACTTCTTTTGAAATCATCAAACTTTTCTTGTAACAACTTGCATTTTTAAACCTTAGAAGAGGAAAAGGGACGTATACACCCATTGGCCTTGTAACTTGAAAGAAGTTTTTCATTCTCTACTTTCAATTTACAAAGTTCACTTTGCATTTCTGCAAGTTTGGTGATGTTCCATCTTAAATCTCCTTTAAGCTTATTATTTGATTTTGATAACTTTTGAGCCTCATTATGCATATCATGGAAAGCATCAACAATTTGATCATATTCAGAATTTACCTCAAATTCAGCACTAGAGAATTCTTCATCATCACTTAGAGTTGAAGTGAAATAAACATTTGCTTCTTCTTCATTCTCACTTGCTAATCCGGATGTTGTTGATTATTATCTTCCCAAGCAATATAAGTTTTCTTTGGCTTAGCTTATTTCTTAATCCTCCTTTCACCTTGTTGCTTCTTTAGAAAAACTGGGCAATTAGATTTAATGTGGTCAAGCTTTCCACATTCAAAGCATGTGAAGTTGGTGGATTTGTTGTTGTTGTTGTCCCTTTTGCTGTTGAACTTTGATATCTTTTTGTTGTTTCTTTTCTTCATGAACTTGCTGAATTTCTTTACTATTAGGTTCAGGTTTTCATCACTCGAATCTTCTTGTATCTCCACATTTGATGATGCAGCTTTTAAAGCTATACTCTTTTGTTTTTTATCTGCATTCTCAGAATGTGTTAATTGAGACATTTCTAATTCATATTCAAGTAGCTTACCGAAAAGAGCAGCCATTGACATTTTGGACAAATCTTTGGATTCATTTATAGTTGTAACCTTTGGTTGCCATGATCTTGTAAGACTTTTTAGGATTTTGATGTTTAACTCTTCAACACCAAAAGTCTTTCCAAGACCAATAAGATGATTCACTATGTGAGTGAACCTTGTTTGCATTTGAGATATGGTTTTCGTGGAGTTCATCACAAACATCTCATACTTATGAATCAAGGCATGTTTTCTTGATCTTCATACTTCATTCGTGCCTTCAGGAGTAACCTCTAACATTTCCCACATCTCCTTAGCACTTCTACACCTAACAGTCCTGAAAAACTCAATAGAAGAAAGTGCAAAGGTGATCATATTTTAGCCTTAAAATCATATTGCAATATTCTTTTTTCAGCATCTGACATTTCATCCCATTCTTTGGGAATCAATTTACTATCAACAGTTTTTTATTGGGACCAAAGGCCTCAAGTAGTCAAAGTTATCATCAAAAAGTAATGTCCATGGTTCAGTAAGCACTTTGTGCCATAACACACAAGAAGGAAGTTTGGAAGTGTCTTGTCTTGACATTCTTTATTCCTTTTGACATGTGTTATTAACGTTGATTTGAATTGTACTCTAAAAGTTAGCTCTGAGCACAAGACAGCACTGGTAGGATGTACTTCTCTTAAGATACGCAGTAGAAGATGTTTGTGGTCCCCACACTCTTTCTTTGCACAGTAACATGTCATGTGTAAAGCACCCAAGCTATTAGACAACAACTAGTTGGGATCTCTCAACTAATCGAAGCTTTGAAGATATAAAGCTTGAAGATGTTCGTGATGAAGTTGTTGAATCACTAAATAACCATTTGAGTCAAAACACACAAAGTGTTGTAACATTGTCAATTTAGTTGGACGAAAGAAACTTAAGCAAATTAAGTGACCTTAGCTCTGCTAAGTTAGAAAGTTTCCATCGTATTCGAACTTACTATGTAAACAATGAGTGATTAAAATATATATTCTATCAAACATCTATTGTTTGTGAAAGTAAGGAGAGACTTCGTGACAAAACATACTTGGGTTTTAATCTCAGGAGGAGATTAAGGGTAGTTCTAGAAGTGGCCTAGAAAATACATGTTGTAGTCAAAAGTGGCATAAAGAATACTTGGTTGTAATCAAAGTTTTGATTAGTGGAACCCTTCAAGTTCTGAAGGATAATTGGACGTAGCCCAAGAGTTAGGGAGAACCAATATAAAACCTATGTGTTTTCTTTACTGCTTCTATGTAACTAGTTCTTTTCTATAGTTTACTTCTACACTATTATGTCCAAGTTTTGTGAACTGGTTTTTAAACACAAAGTGATTTCGATCACACTATTCAATCCCCTCCCCCTTCTCGTGTGTTTTAGGTACTTTACTAAGTGGCTCACATGGGCTGAATATTGGTACAATAACAATTATCATAGAGCAATCCAAATGACTCCTTTAAAGGCATTTTATAGAAGGGATCCTCCAACTCTGATTAGGGGAGGGAACGAGTCCACTATTATGGAGGTCCACACATTGATGGAGGAACATAATCACATTAGATGAATTAAAGTTCTATCCATGGTTTTAAATTGTTGTTGTGGGCAATTAATGCAGTTGTTGTGATAGGGATTGTGTTTTTTGTTGTGTGAATTATTATATGTTTTCACTAAATGTAAAATGAATTTTACAATTATTCTAATTATTGACTACATATTATTTATTTATAACATAACATAATTTTTCATTTATTTTAAGATTTGGTATATCCTAAGAATCCATATGGCCAAACACATTCAATCGTTGTCTCCTAGAAATTCAATATAGAAGATTGGAATATAAATTTAATTTAATTTAGACATAAAAAGTAGAATAGATTGGTGCTAAGGCTTTTTTTGCGACACCAACACTGTTCCATTGTGGTATTTAATGTGATTGAAAATCACACAACAATTGTGGGCTGATGTGGTTGCGAACACTAGCACAACAGCAATATTACAGTCACTATTATGGTTGCGGACCACTTTTAAAACCATGGTTTTATCAAGAAAGAGCTCAGAAAAAAATGTGGACATGCAAACCAAAAAATAATAGAAATTGAGTTTCAAGTTGGGGAAATATGTATTTGAATTTTGAAGAATTTTGAAGCTCCACCTTTACTCTCATATACTATTAAAGCTAAAATATCATAGGCATTTTATGAAGCTCCTTTCCATTTTTTAATTCTGACAACTCGCTTGCTTTCTATATGTAGGTAATATTAATTATGTTATGGACTTGTGGAATTGGATGCTTTCTTTATGTTTTGTGCTTTTGCATCTTTTATATGATTGATAATTGCCAAATATCCTTTAGTTTTACACATGATTTGAGGCGATTATCGAGCATTTTTAACACATTAATCCTTGCTTTAGCTAAAAAATTAAGATAGATTAGGAATTATCCATTAGGATCTTTATTTTGTTAGTTTTAGGACTTCTTGATATTTTTGTGAGAGTTTTTATAGGAAATTGAGTTAAAAAGGCAGGTGGATCTCTACTCGCTTAAGCGTGGCTTTCTGTGCACTTAAACAAGCCAAAACATAATTGAAGGAAGAAGAACACAGTAGTGTTTAAGGAAGAAGATGAGAATGATGTGATTTTTTCCTTCAACAAAGGCTGTATTTATAGAAGATTTTGGGCTCCAAAGTTCAAACTTTGAAATGAGGAACAATTAATACGAATTAACCCACTAACATTAAAGCACAGAAGATTCAAATTTGAATTAGATAGCAGTTGAGCAGTTACAATTTCCAAGAAAATCTGGCAGATTCTGCAGTAACTCCATGAATAATCGATTATATGCTTATGTAATCGATTAATTCGTAAGCAAAATCAGTTTATGTAGAAGCTCTAATTGATTAATTCGTCATGTAATTGATTAATTCAGTGAAATCCAGTTAATGAAGATGAAGTGTAGTTGATTATTTCTCTTATGTAATCGATTATTACAGAGATATTTGAAATATAGAATCAATTTGAAGCTTGTGTAACCGATTAATTCGATTTGTAATCGATTATTCTAGAAAGATTTGAATTTTTAAAACAGTTTCTCAAACAATTTAATTGATTACCATACACCGTAATCGATTATTCCAGTGAATTTAAATTTTGTAAAAGGATTCTTATACTGTGTAATCGATTAATTTGTGGCTTAATCGATTATTACAGAGAAATTCATTTTCTGGAATTATTTTTCTATGATGAATAATCGATTACATAAGCACAAATTTTATTCTAAGCCATGTTTCAAGTTCATTTAATCGATTAATTCGTGCTCTAATTGATTATTACAGTGAAAATATCATAATGAACAGTGTTTTATGCAGCACAACTTGGAATTTGGAGGCACATGTGATGATTGAACAAGTAAGAAGCTATTTCACATATATAAGCACATAACAATCATGCTAATAAAGATTAGATTCATCCAAGATACCTAGCATGTTTCTAAGAGTATAGAATCTATCTCTAGCCAAAGGTTTAGTGAATATATCAGCTAATTGATTGTGAGTATCAATGAAGTCAATTTTGATATTACCTTTTTGGATGTGATCTCTAAGGAAATGATGTCTTATCTCAATGTGTTTGGTTCTTGAGTGCATTATTGGATTCTTGGAAATGTTGATAGCACTTGTGTTGTCACATAGCAGAGGTATTTCTTTTAATTCTACACCAAAATCTTGTAATCGTTGCTTTAGCCATAGGCTTTGAGCACAACAACTTCCAGCAGAGATGTATTCAGCTGTTGATAAAGCAACACAAGATTGTTTCTTGCAATGCCATGAGATCAATGAACTTCCTAGTAGATGACAGGTTCCACTAGTGCTTTTTCTATCCAACTTGCACCCTGCAAAGTTAGAATCAGAATAACTAACTATATTAATTGATGCACCTTTGGGATACCAAAGACCAACTTTTGGTGTTGACTTGAGATATTTGAGGATTCTTTTGATTGTTGTGAGGTGTGATTCTTTAGGATTTGCTTGATATCTTGCACACAAGCACACACTCAGCATAATATCTGCTCTACTTGCTATCAAATACAATAAGGATCCAATCATTCCTCTAAATTTTGACTCATCAATCTTCTTTCCCTTTTCATCTGAGTCAAGATAGGTTGATGTTGCCATTGGAGTTGCAGCATCTTTTCTTTTCTCCATTTCAAACTTTTTGATCACTTCAAGGCAATATTTGGCTTGATTTAGAAATGTTCCATTCTTCATTTGCTTCACTTGAAGTCCAAGAAAGAATGATAATTCTCCAATCATTGACATTTCAAACTCATTCTGCATAGAGATAGAAAATTCTTTGCATAACAATTGATTACTTGAACCAAAAATTATATCATCAACATATTCTTGAACCAATAAGATATCATTCCTTTGTCTTTTGATGAACAAGGTTTTATCAACATGTCCTCTTGTGAAAGATTGTTCTAGCAAAAATTTGCTTAATCTTTCATACCAAGATCTTAGAGATTGTTTTAAACCATAAAGAGCCTTTTTAAGTTTAAAAACATGGTTTGGATGTTTGAAATCATCAAAACCAGGAGGTTGCTCCAGATATATATCCTCCTCAATATATCCATTTAAGAAAGCACTTTTAACATCCATTTGAAAAAGTTTAAAATCCATTAAACATGCATATGCAAGCAATAACCTAATGGCTTCCAATCTTGCAACTGGAGCATAGGTTTCCTCATAGTCAATGCCTTCTTCTTGGTTGTATCATTTTGCAACCAATCTAGCTTTGTTTCTGACTATGATTCCTCTCTCATCAAGTTTGTTTCTAAAAACCCATTTAGTGCCAATAGGTTTGAGAAAAGAAGGTCTAGGAATAAGTTCCTAAACTTCATTTCTCTTAAACTAATTCAATCCATCATGCTTGGCATGTATCCAATGTTCATCAATTAAGGCTTGATCAATATTCTTAGGTTCTATTTGTGAAACAAAAGCCATATTACAACAGAGATTTCTTAATGAAGATCTAGTAGGTACTCCCTTTGAGACTTCACCAATGATATTGTCAAGGGAGAGATCTCCTGTAGTTCTCCAATCTTTTGGCTCTTGGATTGGTGTTGATTGTTTTGCTTCGGCACTTGGTTCTTCTTTTTCTTTATCCATTGAATCATTAAGCTGGATAAACTCCTCCAAAGGACTTGCATCTATATCACACTTCTTTTCCTCCTTGGAGGGATTAGATTCATCACAAATCACATGTACAGATTCTTCCATGCATAAGGTTCTTTTATTGAAAACTCTATATGCTCTACTATGTAATGAATATCCAAGGAAAATGGCTTCATCAGCTTTAGCATCAAATTTTCCAAGTGATTCTTTACAGCTATTTAAAACAAAACACTTGCAGCCAAATGCTATCAAATGAGAAATGTTTGGTTTTCAACCTTTGTATAGTTCATAAGGAGTTTTCGTTAAAATAGGCCTTATTAGTAATCTATTCAAAGTGTAGCAAACTATACTTATAGCATCAGTCCAAAAATATTTAAGCAAATTTGTCTCATTAAGAAGAGTTATTGCGCCTTCTTCATGGGATCTATTTTTCCTTTCCACAACACCATTTTGTTGAGGTGTTCTTGGAGCTGAAAATTTGTGGTTAATTCCATTTTCTTCACAAAATTTTTCAAAATGCTCATTTTGGAATTCTCCACCATGATCACTTCTTATTGAGATAATTTTGCTTCCCTTTTCATTTTGAGCAAGTTTGGCCAATTTTCTAAAATCATTGAAAACATCAGTCTTGGATTTCAAAAACAAAGTCCATGTGAATCTAGAGTAATCATCTACAATGACAAGCCCATAGTAATTACCTCCTAAACTCATAGTTCTAGAAGGACCAAACAAATCCATGTGAAGTAATTCAAGGGGTCTTGAGGTGGAAACAATGTTTTTACTTTGAAAAGAATTTTTAGTTTCATTCCCTTTAGACAAGCATCACATAATTTGTCCTTTTCAAACTTGAGTTTGGGTAATCCAATGACTAAATCCTTCTTAATTAGCTTGTTCATATGATGCATGTTAATGTGGCTTGCCCTTCTATGTCATAGCCAAGATTCATCAATTTTGCTTATTAGGCAAGAAGTGTTGTGAAACAATGCATGATCTATGGAGAGTAAATAGATATTACATTTTCTTTTACCTATGTGAATCACCTCACCACTTTGTCCATCACATATCATGCAGCAATTGTCATTGAATGACACTTTGAATCCTTTATCACAGAGTTGGCTTATACTTAGGAGGTTGTTCTTTAAACCTTCCACATAAAGAACATTTCTGATTTTGGTTTTGAAGTTGTCTCCTATATTGCCTTCTCCAATGATCTTCCCTTTGTTATTATCTCCACAGGTGACAAATCCTCCATCTTTAAGATTTAAATTTGTGTGCATTGACATGTCACCAGTCATATGTCTAGAGCATCCACTATCAAGATACCATAATGAAGATCTAGGTCTTAGACATGCCTGCAAAATTCAAATCAATTTATAGAGGAAGGTACCCAATTGAGATTCGGTCCATAGGGGTTAACTACTTTCTTTTTCTTTTGCACCCACATACAATCTCCATTACGCACATAGAATCTCCTAGCATAGCATTTATAAGATGTATGTCCTTTCATCATACAATAGTTGCATGTTATAGATTTTGATGAATTCCTCAAGTAAGCATTTTGATTGATCCTTGAGTTATTGAAATTCTTTTGATTTTTCTATTTTGGTGGTACAAATATAGTTTTGCCAAAAGACTTTGAGCCTTGTTTGTAACCCAAACCAGAAGTATCTCCAACATATTTCTGCACACTCAACATTTCAGCCAAGTTGCATTTACCTTTGTAAAGCTTTCTCAAAAGATTAATCAAATCACTATTCTTGGATAAGAGTAACATGTATTTTTCTCCTTGACTCTTTTGTAATTATCAAAATCCTTTTGCAACATTAGTTGAAGAAGAAGCACATACACATCCATTTATTTTGTAACTTGAAACAAGTTTTTCATTTTCTTCTTTCAAGTTGCAAATTTCATTTTGCATTTCTGTAATTTTTGCAACATGCCATCTAAGATTTCCTTTTAGCCTTATTATTGGATTTTGCAAGCTTTTGGGCCTCTTCATGCATTTCTTGAAAAGCATCAATAACTTGATCAAGTTCAGAACTTACCTCAGTTCTAGCAATTGAGAGATCATCATCTTCATTAATTGTGGAAATGAGACACATATTTGCTTCTTCAATTTCAGTTGATGATTTAGAAGTTGTTGACTCATTATCTTCCTAATCTATATAGACTCTCTTAGATTTTCCTTCTTTCTTCATCTTATTTTCACCTTGTTGCTTTTTCAAAAAGATGGAGCATTCAAATTTGATGTGGCCAGGCTTTCCACATTCAAAGCAGGTGAAGTTGTTGTCACTCCTTTTGTTGTTGTTGTTGTTGTTGTTGTTCTTTGTGAACTTTTTGTTCTTGTTTCTTCTCAAGAACTTGCTGAATTTGTTGACAATTAAAATCATGTTGTCCTCTTCGTCTTCAGCTTCAGCAGAGATGTATTCAGCTTCAGCTGTTGATAAAGCAACACAAGATTGCTTCTTGCAATGCCACGAGCTCAATGAACTTCCTAGTAGATGACAAGTTCCACTAGTGCTTTTTCGATCCAACTTGCACCTTGCAAAGTCAAAGTCATAATTACCAACAATATTGATTGATGCACCTTTTCGATACCAAAAACCAACTTTTGGTGTTGACTTGAGACATTTGAGGATTCTTTTGACTACTGTAAGGTGTGATTCTATAGGATTTGCTTGATATCTTGCACACAAGCACACACTTAGCATAATGTCTGGTCTACTAGCTGTCAAATACAATAAGGATCCAATCATTCCTCTAAATTTTGACTCATCAACCTTCTTTCCTTTTTCATTTGAATCAAGATAGGTTGATGTTGCCAATGGAGTTGCAGCATCTTTGCTTTTATCCATTTCAAACTTTTTGATCACGTCAAGGCAATACTTGGCTTGATTTAGAAATGTTCCATTCTTCATTTGCTTCACTTGAAGTCCAAGAAAGAAAGTTAATTCTCCCATCATTGACATTTCAAATTCATTCTACATAGAGATAGAAAAATCTTTGCACAACAATTGATTAGTTGAACCAAAAATTATATCATCAACATATACTTGAACCAATAAGATATCATTCTTTTGCCTTTTGATGAACAAGGTTTTATCAACATGTCCTCTTGTGAAAGATTGTTCAATAAGAAATTTACTTAATCTTTCATACCAAGATCTTGGAGCTTGTTTTAAATCATAAAGAACCTTTTTAAGTTTAAAAACATGGTTTGGATGTTTGAAATCAATAAAACCAGGAGGTTGCTCCACATATATATCTTTCTCAATATAACCATTTGAGAAAGCACTTTTAACATCCATTTGAAAAAAATTTAAAATCCATTAAACATGCATCTGCAAGAAATAATCTAATTGCTTCCAATCTTGCAACTGGAGCATAGGTTTCCTCATAGTCAATACCTTCTTCTTGGTTGTAACCTTTTGCAACCAATCTAGCTTTATTTTTTTTTACTATGATTCCACTCTCATCAAGTTTGTTTCTAAAAACCCATTTAGTGCCAATAGGTCTGAGAGAGGAAGGTCTAGGAACAAGTTCCTAAACTTCATTTCTCTTAAACTGATTTAATTCATCAAGCATGGCATGCATCCAAGGTTCATCAATTAAGGCTTGATTAATATTCTTAGGTTCTATTTGAGAAACAAAAGCCATATTATAACAGAGATTTCTTAATGAAGATCTAGTAGATATTCCCTTTGATACTTCACCAATGATATTGTCAAGTGAGAGATCTCTTATAGTTCTCCAATCTTTTGGCTCTTGGACTGTTGTTGATGGTTTTGTTTTAGCACTTGGTTCTTTTTTTTCTTTATTGATTGAATCATTGAGTTGAATAAATTCCTCCAAAGGACCTGCTTCTACATCACACTTCTTTTCCTCCTTGGAGGGATTAGATTCATTACAAATAACATGTACAGATTCTTCCATGCACAAAGTTCTTTTATTGAAAACTCTATATGCTTTACTATGTAATGAATATCTAAGGAAAATGGCTTCATCAGCTTTAGCATCAAATTTTCCAAGTGATTCTTTACCATTATTTAAAACAAAACACTTGCAGCCAAATACTCTCAAATGAGAAATGTTTGGTTTTCTATTTTTGTATAGTTCATAAGGAGTTTTCATTAAAATAGGCCTTATTAGCAATCTATTCAAAGTGTAGCAAACTGTACTTACAGCATGAACCCAAAAATATTTTGGCAAATTTGTCTCATTAAGAAGAGTTCTTGCACCTTCTTCAAGGGATCTATTTTTCCTCTCCACAACACCATTTTGTTGAGGTGTTCTTGTAGCTGAAAAATTGTGGTTAATTCCATTTTCTTCACAAAATTTTTCAAAATATTCATTTTGGAATTCTCCACCATGATCACTTCTTATTGAGATAATTTTGCTTCCTTTTTCATTTGAGCAAGTTTGGCT
Organism: Glycine tomentella; assembly: GCA_007407185.1. Lineage (NCBI taxonomy): Eukaryota > Viridiplantae > Streptophyta > Magnoliopsida > Fabales > Fabaceae > Glycine > Glycine tomentella. The sequence goes on along the minus strand of PYAF01002709.1, from coordinate 40,626 downwards.
AGTTTTCTAAAAGCATTGAAAACATCATTGTTGGATTTCAAAAACAGAGTCCATGTGAATCTAGAGTAATCATCTATAATGACAAGCCCATAGTAATTACCTCCTAAACTCATAGTTCTAGAAGGACCAAACAAATCCATGTGAAGTAATTCAAGGGGTCTTGAGGTGGAAACAATGTTTTTACTTTGAAAAGAGTTTTTAGTTTCATTCCTTTTAGACAAGCATCACATAATTTGTCCTTTTCAAACTTGAGTTTGGGTAATCCAATGACTAAATCCTTCTTAATTAGCTTGTTCATATGATGCATGTTAATGTGGCTTGCCCTTCTATGTCATAGCCAAGATTCATCAATTTTGCTTATTAGGCAAGAAGTGTTGTGAAACAATGCATGATCTATGGAGAGTAAATAGATATTACATTTTCTTTTACCTATGTGAATCACCTCACCACTTTGTCCATCACATATCATGCAGCAATTGTCATTGAATGACACTTTGAATCCTTTATCACAAAGTTGGCTTATACTTAGGAGGTTGTTCTTTAAACCTTCCACATAAAGAACATTTCTGATTTTGGTTTTGAAGTTGTCTCCTATATTGCCTTCTCCAATGATCTTCCCTTTGTTATTATCTCCACAGGTGACAAATCCTCCATCTTTAAGATTTAAATTTGTGTGCATTGACATGTCACCAGTCATATGTCTAGAGCATCCACTATCAAGATACCATAATGAAGATCTAGGTCTTAGACATACCTGCAAAATTCAAATCAATTTATAAAGGAAGGTACCCAATTGAGATTGGGTCCATAGGGGTTAGCTACTTTCTTCTTCTTTTGCACCCAAATACAATCTCCATTAGGCACATATAATCTCCTTGCATAGCATTTATATGATGTATGTCCTTTCATCATACAATAGTTGCATGTTACAGATTTTGATGAATTTCTCAAGTAGGCATTTTGATTGATCTTTGAGTTATTGAACTTCTTTTGATTCTCTGTTTTTGTGGTACAAAAATAGTTTTGCCAAAGGATTTTGATCCTTGTTTGTACCCAAACCAGAAGTATCTCCAGTATATTTCTGCACACTCAACATTTCAGTCAAGTTGCATTTTCCTTTGTAAAGCTTTCTCAAGAGATCAATTAAATCACTATTCTTGGATAAGAGTAACATGTATTTTTCTCCTTGACTTCTTTTGTAATCATCAAAATCCTTTTGCAACATATTGTATTTGTCAACATTAATTGAAGAAGAAGCACATACACATCCATTCATTTTGTAAAATAAGTTTTTCATTTTCTTCTTTCAAGTTGCAAATTTCAGTTTGCAATTCTGTAATTTTTGCAACATGCCATCTATGTCCTTTGAGCTTATTATTGGATTTTGCAAGCTTTTGGGCCTCTTCATGCATTTCTTGAAAAGCATCAATAACTTGATTAAGTTTAGAATTTACCTCAGTTCCAGCAATTGAGAGATTATCATCATCTTCATTGATTCTGGAAGTGAGACACATATTTGCTTCTTCATTTTTAGTTGAGGATTCAGAAGTTGTTGACTCATTATCTTTCCAAGCTATGTAGGCTCTCTTAGACTTTCCTTCCTTCTTCATCTTGTTTAAAATTTGTTGCTTTTTAAAAAAGATAGAGCATTCAGATTTGATGTGGCCAAGCTTTCCACATTCAAAGCAAGTGAAGTTGTTGTCATTCCTTTTGATGTTGTTGTTGTTGTTCTTTGAGAACTTTCTGTTCTTGTTTCTTTTCAAGAACTTGTTGAACTTTTTGAGAATCAAATTCATGTTGTCCTTTTCATCTTCTTCACTTGAGTTTTCCTCTTTTTCAACCTTTGAGGATGCAGCTTTCAAGGCTATACTTTTATGTTTCTTCTCCGCATCTTCTGCATTGGTTAGTTGTGACATTTCAAGTTCATACTCAAGAAGCTTACCAAATAGTGTAGCCATAGACATTTTGGATAAATCCTTTGATTCCATGATCGCTGTCACCTTTGGTTGCCATGGTCTTGTGAGACACTTCAAGATTTTGATATTTAATTCTTCAGCATCAAAGATTTTTCCAAGACCAAGAAGATGATTAACTATATGAGTGAATCTTGTTTGAAGCTGAGAAATGTTTTTAGTGGTGTTCATCTTGAAGATTTCATACTCATGGATCAAGGCATGTTTTCTTGATCTTTTTACTTCATCTGTACCTTCATGAGTTATCTCCAGCATTTCCCACATCTCCTTTGCACTTGTGCACCTAACTATTCTAAAGAATTCATCAGAGGAAAGTGCAGAAGTAATCATATTTTTAGCTTTAAAATCATATTCGACAACTCTATTTTCAGCATCTGTCATTTCATCCCATTCTTTAGGAATCATATCATTACCAACAATTTTTATAGGAATCACAGGACCTTTTTCTACAACATTCCAAGCACCTGGGTCGTTTGATTGAATAAAGATTTTCATTCTATTTTTCCAAAAAACTGAAATGCTCTCCTTCAAACATCGGAGGACGATTGAGAGAGACACCCTCCTTGAAGATAATTTGTGTGGTATTCATTTTCTTTGTAAAGAAAGATAGTGATCTTGAATAACACTCAAGAACCTGCTCTTGATACCAATTGAAAACAATAGGAATACCCACAATAACCAAGAGGGGGGTGAATTGGATGAAACTTGGTCTTTTATAATTTATTTGTAAAATCAGAGTTAAGGATTTTAATCACTTTCAAAACCAAGAATGCTTTTACTCAATCAAATTACTCAGCTCAAGAAACCAATAGCTCAAAACAGAACTTGTTGGGTAATGATAATGAAATCAAGAACAAATGAACAAGATAACTTGTAGAGATAGAGATAAAGAAAAATCAACACAGGCAATTTATATTGTTCACTTCACAACAGAAGCTACATCCAGTTTCTTCTAATCAACACTAGATTAGAGTTCCACTATTATAAATTTCTATTCTTACAAGCTTTACAACAACTTTTCTTATCAACACTAGATAAAGAATAGAAATCTAAAACCCTATTAGACTTCTAATGAACAAGAACCAGAGAACACTACTCTGTTCTTTCCTAGAGAACACTACTCTAGCCAAAGCTTCAAGAACCCACTTACAATAGCATCAAATAACAAAAATTCTGTAATAGAATTACATTCAAAGATTATGGAGAGAAACAACCTAATGATCCAATGAATTTGAATGCAAATGAATTACCAATCAAGATTGAATTGCAGAAAACAAAATTTCAAAACAAGCTCTCCATCAAACTCTTGAAGTTTCTTGCCCAAAAATCATTCAATAGCTGCTCATGATGATTAAAGAGTTGGACAAGAAGTTTAAGAACCCAGAAAATCACTTTCAAACTCTTAGAAGGCTTGTGTATGCTCAGAAAATATGAAGTGTTCGAGTTAGAAATCAAGCCAAGCCTTCCTTCTAATTATAACAGAACTTTGTAACAACCTATAGTCGATTACACACGCCAAATAATCGATTAAAACGCATATGTAATCGATTCAATTGTCACTTAATCGACTAAAGTGTTCAAGGCATATACTGCATTTCAACAACGAGCAAAATAATCGATTAAACCGAGTTGTAATAGATTAAATCAGAAAAGTTCAGTTTCACAAAATAGCCTGTGTAATCGATTACAAATAATGGTAATCAATTAAAGCAACAATGCAGGCTTTTTCAAATGGCCTATGTAATCGATTACAAATGATGGTAATCGATTATTACAGCAAGGCACAAAATACATTTTACACTATGTAATCGATTACAATAAGTTGGTAATCGATTAAAACATTTACTAAAGCTTTCCAGTTTCAAGTACAAGCCAAATAATCGGTTAATCCGATAGGTAATTGATTAAAGTGTTTATAGAAGCTTTTCCAGTTTGAAACAAGAACTTAATAATCGATTAAAATGCTATGTAATCGATTAAAAAAGTAAAATTATATTTTTCCAAAAACATTACTCAATTAAATTCTTTTTCAAATAATTAGTAGCTTTGATGTTTTAATGAAAATCATTTAAGCATGTTAATGAGTATGTGAATGCAATGCAAGGATCAAAAGGTTGCCTTCTCCCACACCTCATTTGAATTAAAATCTTCAAGGCATGTGAAAAGCTCAAAACTATCTTCTAAGTCTTAGGCTTCATTTTTCATGTTGCTCCCCCTATATTCAACAATAAGAAACTCACCTCATTGCCGAAAAACAACATTGACATGGCATTGGTGAAGGAGTTTTAATCCAACATCTATGACCCAAAAGAGAAGTCCCCTAAGCAGTGCAAGGTCAGGGGGAAGGTGATCCGATTTTATGCTCAATCATTAAACCAATTCCTTCAGACTCCCATGGTCCTTGAAGGTGATGCCAACCTGACCACCTTCTCCCAGTTTCTGCATACTTACCCGGATGCGCAGGCCATTGAGGCCAAGCTCTGCATGTCGGGCAGCCACTTCGCCCCTAATAGTGAGGGGGCTCCATGGAAGATTCTGTGGAAGGATATGACCATCTTGACACAAACATGGAGTGTGCTGTCATATTTCAACCTGGCCCCTACCTCTTATACTTCCGATCTTAACATGGATTGGGCCAGGTTGATATACGACATCATTATGAAGATGGATATGGATCTGGGCAGCATAATTTCCTTGCAGATTACCCAGATTGCCCAATCCATCTCCGACAGACTTGGTTTCCCAGTCCTCATCACAACCCTTTATGATGCCAAGGGAGTTCACACCGACACACTAGCCTTCGAGTTGTCGAGCCCCATTATCAACGTTGCATACATCAGGAAGAACCGTTGTCACCTTGCAAACACCTCTATTATTTTTCTGGGGACTCGCAGGGCTCGGGCTCGTGAGGCTCCTTGTAACACCCCGTAGGCCTCCGGTGCATTATCATTAATAATATCAGGTTAGCGCTTAAAACATCAAAATGAAATCTCAGCGGAAGCACATATCGCTTTTCTTGATACATTAAGTATGGAATAACAATTATATCAGATAACACACACAAGAAACATATATCACGCCCCTGCTGATCCAGTTTCTCACATCATACATCATAAAGACAGATAAAATAACACATGGGCAGATTATCAATTATACAACACTTATACTCAGGGGAAAGTCTCATATACATATCATAATAGTTCTGTACAAATATACATATTCCAATTTCCCACCACACCGTGGTGATACAAAAGAATATCAGCCCTCCTCGAGGGCATACAGAACTATACAACTGAAACAAAACCAAAATGGAGCCTTCAAGCTCTCCTTGCTGCTCCTCAGTCAAGCAGCCTAGTCTCTGCTGGGCCTCTTGCCCTGAGACTGATCTTATCTTCCAGAAGGGTCACCTGAAAACATATAAACCCCACACGGGGTGAGATACATATCTCAGTAAACTCAGGGTCTATGGGAAATCATCCCCACCCTGGCCCACAGATTCACAACACATAAACAGGCAAACATATCAAACACGGCCCACTGGCCCTCATCATATCATATTCTCAACATATAACCAGGTGGCAGAGCTCCTCAATGCCTGGCGGAGCTCCTCGATGCCCTGACGGAGCTCCTCAACGTCAGTATCATATCAAATATATGGCAAAGCTCCTCAATGCCTGGCGAAGCTCCTCAACGCCCGAATACACAGCAGAGCTTCTCAATGCCGGTATTTATCTATTGGCTAACAGATATATCTCAATCACATCATACATTTATCCAATGCAGCTGCACACAATATCAATACAAGCAATGTCACAGCCAATGCATGCATCATGAATCATGACCAACACTCCCCAGGAGTGTGGTGTGCAACCAAAACGGGAATTCATCCCCAGGGACACTGAACTTACCTGGCAAGGTCTCACTTTGTGGTCTTGTCCCTGCTCTGTGGCTCCCGCCACCAACAATCTCAGAATCAAAGCCTAATTAAGGCACATGTCCATATCAAAACCAATTGACAGACATTCAAGTCACAGTACATAACATAACCGAATTCCCCTAACCTAGGGTTCAATACAAGCTCAGCCCACACTAGGCTGTCCACAGACCATACATGGTCCCTCAAGGCTGAATACAAGCCATCTGAGTCATCATAGACTCAATACACACATAGGTCTGAGCATTAGCTCACCTCAGTTTCATAATCCACATAACTGTGGAACGATCTAACCCTCAACCAGGGCATCATTCCACTAGCTTTACAGGCTCAACACCACAAAACAAAGCTCTGGCTTGGCTTCAAAACCACAAGTGACTTTGTCACTAAGCCACACATACAAGCCACAGAGCCAAAATCCAAAGTTATCTAAATTAGAAATTGAAAGCTAATCCTTCATCTATTCATCGCTCTTAACAAGTTTCTCTACAGGACCCTAGGCTAATTCTAGCCCCAGCTCATATGGGTTACTATTCACAGGAACCCCCAAAACTCAAAATCAATCGGAGAAACTTGAGTTTCTTACCTCAGTGGCGACTAGAAAGACCTCAGGACAGCTTCCTCGAGCTTTAGTGTCCTTTATACGCCGTGGGTCCTCACCAATCTCAAGTTCTCTGAGTGTTTCCTCTGAGAAATCACTCCTCACTCAAAGGGGTTTTTCAAGAGCAGAAATTGAAGGATTCAAGCTTCCATAATTTCCTCTCACACTCAAAGGTCTAAGGGAGGTGTTTAGGCTCTTGTATAGGGTCCTAAAAAGCTTGGAGCAAGCTCTAATGGAGGTCTGGATGAAGGAGGAAGAAGAAAGGAAGAAAATAAGCTTTTGGGCCTTTTATAGGCCTCTGACGTGACTCCCACGCTGCCAGCGTGGACTCCCACGCTACCAGCGTGGGCTGGCAGAAGAAAACCAATTTCTGGAGCACTTCCCACGCTCCTGGCATGGCACTCCAGTGGAAATCAACTTTCTAGAGCACTTCCCACGCTACTGGCGTGGCTCACAGCAAAACCCAAAAAAATAAGCTTTAAACCATGGTTATTATATTCTTCCCCCCTTTTTAAGAATTTTGTCCGCAAAATTCAAAAACACACCTGTTAGCCAACTCGGGATACATCTGTAGCAGCTCTTGCTCCCGCTCCCAAGTTGCTTCCTCAGGCGTCCTGCCTTCCCATTGTACCTTGATGATGGGAATAGTCTTACTGCAGATCTGCTTTTCCATTCGGTCCAGAATCCTCAAGGGCCGTGTAAGACTCGTTAGATTCTCTCTGATCTGAACTGTGTCTGGCTCTACCACGTGTGAGGGATCTGCGACATACTTTCTCAACTGAGACACGTGGAACACATCATGTAAGCCTGACAACTGGGGAGGCAAAGCTAGTCTGTAGGCCACTGGTCCTACCCTTTGCAGGATCTGATATGGACCAATGAACCTAGGGCTCAGCTTCCTCACACCTAAATCTCGTCCTACGCCCGTCACTGGAGATAACCTTAGAAACACATGATCACCCTCCTCAAACTGCAAGGGTCTGTGCTTCTGATCATAATAGCTCTTCTGTCGACTCTGAGCCTTCAATAGCTTGTCTATGATCATCTTGATCTGCTTAGAGGTCTCTTGAACCATCTCAGGCCCAAGGAGCTGCTTCTCTCCTACCTCTGTCCAACATACCAGAGTCCGACACGGTCGGCCATATAATGCCTCATATGGTGGTATGCCTAAGCTGGCATGAAAACTGTTATTGTAGGAAAACTCCATCAGAGGTAGATATTTGTCCCAGCTAGTACCTTGCTCCAAGGAACAAGCTCTCAGCATATCCTCCAAAGTCTGGATGGTCCTCTCGGTCTGACCATCTGTCTGAGGATGGTAAGAGGTGCTGAGTCTGAGCTGGGTCCCAAAAGCATCTTGAAGTGCACCCCAAAACCGGGAGGTGAACTTAGGATCTCTATCACTGATGATACTGTCAGGGACTCCATGCAGCCTCACAATCTCCCTAACATATAGCTGGGCCAACTTCTCTGTAGTGTGGTCAGATCTCACAAGCAAGAAATGAGTAGACTTGGTCAGCCTGTCCACAATCACCCAGATGGAATCACATCCACTTTGCATCCTCGGTAATCCCACCACAAAATCCATGGAAATGCTGTCCCATTTCCACTCAGGGATCTCTAAATGCTGAAGCAGACCAGACGGTCTCTGATGCTCAATCTTCACCTTCTGACATACTAGACACTTAGCCACATGCTCGGCTTCTTTCTTCATCCCTGGCCACCAGAAACTTCTCTTCAGGTCATGGTACATCTTGGTGGCTCCTGGATGAATGTTGAACTGGCCCTGATGTGCCTCAGATAGGACGACATCTCTCAACTCGCCCTTAGGCACCACAATCCGATCTTGGTACATCACCAAGTCGTTATCTGTTAGGAATTTTATACCACGGCAAGCATACCGTTGTTATTGCTGTAAGTTTCAAATTTATAAAAGTTCGTCTCCACAGGGATTTGGGTTTATGTCGGTTGATTTAATTTAACAGTTTAGTAGTTATGTACAGATAAGAAAGAGCGAAGATTCATTTGTTGTTTGCGGGAAATGTAAAATAAAGATTACGGAAAACAAGTAAACGATTGCGGGAAGTAAATAAAACAGATACAAATCAAGTGAGAGTAGGATTGGATTTCCTTTTACTTATCCCTTTTAATTGATTTTATTTATGCATGTTCTATTCTTATTGCTGCACACGTCTAAGTAACCCTAATTCGATTCCTCGCAATTACGGTCCTATGGATATTTTACTAAATATCGATCCCTCGCATATTTAATTAAATACCCAAGCATTAAGATCTTAATCACGTGTTTAATACGATCGAAACATTAAGCTCTATTCCTAGTAACGTAATGTAACGAGTGATTAGATTCAGTTCAAACCCTAAATTTACTTTCTAGTCACCTTTAGGGTTAAGTTCATGAAACTAACGGTTAATTAGAATCAAGCGTTAAGCGTAGAATAAAATCACCAACAAGGAATAGAACAATGCATAAATAATTAAAAGAGCATAGGGATAAGAAAAGTACGTCCAATCCTTAGAGAAGCTTAAGTGAACATGAGCAGAACCTCCTCTAGAGACTGACCGATTAAGCACGTCATCGACCTTTGCTTCGGCAGAATCTCCTTACAAAATTCACTCAACCTCACCTTCCCTAAGTTCGACACTCACCTAGGAAGCAAAATAACAAGAAACAAGAATAAGCAAGAAGCTAGGAGAGATTTGGAGTCAAGAATGTGTGTCTGCTTGCCAAAATTCGTTTCGTATTTATAGTATTTGGCATCCTGCTTGCTTGGGCACCCAGGCGACCAAATTACTCACAAAACAGGCACCTGGGCAAGCTAAAAGCTGCAACCTTGGAACTTGCACTCGCCCAGGCGAGTGAAATAGGCATGGTAGAGGCGCCTGGGCGAGCTTAATGCTTACTGTTGAAGGAATCTTTGGGCCTTGGTGTTTCATGGGCCTGGTTTGCTGTTTGAGACCTTTTTCTTTGCTTAGTTCACTCCAGGCTCCTTCTTTCGCAATCTCGCTTCTTCCGTAACTTCGAAACCTAGCAAAACATGAATCAATTACTTGGACGAAAGCTTCTTAAATTACAAAAGCATAGCTTACCTTCATATAATTATCATTTAACTAGGTTTCTAGGGTTATTTTGTGAATAATTCAATTAATTTAACGGATAAGTTCCATATTTGACCTATTTTCTACTAAAATGTGGCACTTATCAACCCCCCCCCAACCTAGAATCTTGCTTGTCCTCAAGCAAAGGTAAGAATGTTATGTTTTGACAAGAATCAACTTGAGTTTTTGATCAGAACAGATTTTCAAAAAGCAGTTCACCTTGATACTTTGAGAAAACAATTTAATGGATTTTCATGAAATCAAAATGAGGTTAGAGTCAAATTTACACTTAATTTTAAAAAGACTTCAGAGGAAACATTTGACTGATATCAAACAGAGGAAAATCTCTCAAAAAGTGTTTAATTCTCCCCAAAGGTAAGTGTTTTATTCTCATATCTATCACTGATATATCATAGATAAAATTTGCAGTTCATTTCCCATCAAATCATAACACATATTCATCATGGATCATTAGGTCTTTTATGGCTGGGCTTGGGCTAGAAAGAAATCTTGGTTTTTCTAGATATTCAAAAAGACCTTAGGACTAGGAGAGCAAGCTGGAAATATAGACAAATATATATCGTTTACTTCCTATTCCTTTCTTTTTCCAAGACATCTTTATCATTTTTCTTTTTCCTTTTCACCCAACTTTTCTTTTTCTTTCATTTTTATTTTTATTTTTCTTTTTCTTTTTTTCTTTTATTTCTTTCTTTCTTTCTTTTCTTTTTCTTTTTCACATAAATAACATATAACCACTTGCTAAAATCTTTTTCATAGCATGAG
>PYAF01002709.1:0-30121 GCA_007407185.1 Glycine tomentella | reverse complement strand
AATAAAATATCACTGTTTAGGCTCAAAGGGGTGTTCAAAGGATAAATCAATTAAGTATGTTGGGATAGCTTTTTGGCTAGTGGCTAATAACATGTTCAAAAAGAAAGATGGCCTAAATCATATCCATGAATCCTATGCTTATAACAACTAGAAATTCATGCAAAAATTACTATAGATTATATCAGTGAGATCTCTCTGTATATAATGTCTGTTCAGATGCACACACTCACTTGGGCTCAAGGTCTGTTTTCCTGTTTTTCAACCAAATCATTTGTTTCCTTCTAAAGTTATTTATCAATTTCCATGCAAAAAGACTTTTTACCTTAACTTTAATTTTTCTGAAAAGACCATTTATTCTTGTTTTTCATTTCTCAAGGTTTCCTATAAAAACTTCATTTTTGTGGTTCTAATCTTTTAAAAGGAGTTTCAAAATAATTTTCAGTTGATTCTTTTCAAAACATCACATGTCAAGAAAGATTCTTCTATTTTATCTCAAAAAAAAAAATTTATCCTAAGTTAGTATTTTATTTACAAAACCTAAGTTATATGCAAAAAAATTTGTGAAATTTTCAAAAAGTGTTTTCTTTGTGCACATTCCCAAAAAATATTACCTAACTGTGCACCGCTCCTACATAAGTATAAACTATATGTCAACAGATAATTAACAAAAGTAACATAATTACAGAAACGTAAACACTAGTCAAATGTAAACAGTACCCAGAAAGGTGCAAGTGCATAAACCAAAGTATGCAAAATATGTCAAAACCATAAAGAAAGCGATAAAATGATTAAAAAGAGTGTCACAAATTTTGAAGATTTGTCAAATAGGCCGCCATATCTCGCTCCAAGTCATCTGCCGCCTCTCCTTCTGCTGCTGCAGGGTCTTCAGCTGCAGGATCCTGTTGAGCTGCGGGGCCTTCCTCCTCCTCTGGAAAAGTTGGCCTGTCCCCAGGCCATGCTACATGTGTGCGAAACTGATCAGGGGTAGGCCATGGGAATGGACTTGGATCCTGCCGGTACTGATGCTGTGTATAATGGTAGAAACTTTCATTAAGCTGCATCTGTCCTCTGAAGTTAGCAGCTTGCTGATCCGCTATGTGTTGCATGTAAGTGTGCATCTGAAGCTCCATCCTCTGCATGTGGGCAGAAATAGACTCCAGAGTAGCGGGCTCAGGCTGCTGCTCCACCTGTCTAGCTAAACAATATTTTTCAATGAAAGCACGGTTAATAGGGGGGCGGATTGTCCTAGAGGGTGGATTGGGATTCCATATAAATGACATAATCCAGTGATAAGAGCTGGGAATCCAAGGGCCCTGTTTGCCCTCTCAGGGTTAAGGGGATGTCTAGTGGGCTCCAGAATAACAAACTGATGAATAACGTCTGAGATAATCTGACCCACATCTATGATAAGCTGTATTAAAATATTGTACACTAGTTGACACTTAAGCATAGGAAGATCTGAATTATGATCACTAGGTAATATGTTGCTCAACACAAAAGTCATCCAAATTTGGGTAAGTGTAGCCACGTTGGTTCTCATTAGTCTTACCCTATTACCTGAGATACCTCGGGCAAAGTCAGTACCTGGGATACACATGAGTTGTTTCATGGCCTCTTCATCAAATTCATTCCTCCTCTCCATGTACTCACACAAATGGCCCTCCGGTAGGACAAGTGGATTCCCTAGAAATTGGTTGATAGCATCGGCGTCATAAGGAATCCATTGTCCTCTAACAAAAGATCTTTTATCCGCAGGAATTCCCTCCATTGGCCAAGCATTTGCATAAAATTCCAAAACAATTTCAAGATCAAATTTTTGTAGATGAGTAGCTAGGGACTTCCATCTTCTGCGACTTAGTTCATCTGTAAAATCAGCATATTCATCATTAAATAGTTGAACTCACCGCTCTTTCAAGAAAGACCAATGTTGGATGGCTTCAAATCGGAGTTGATGGTCTTTGCTTCGGAAGCGTTGCTCATCATAGATGATGTCTTCTGGAGGAGGGACACTCGGTCCTTCATTCCTTGCTCTTTTATGTTGGAGTTTCTTTGGAGCCATCTGAAATAATTACTAACACAAAGTAGTAGCATTAAAGACAAGTGGCAGCCATCAATATTAGGACACATGAGCACTTAATTCCTAGATATCTAATGTGCAAAGGCTGTTTGGGAACTATCTGTAAAATGTGTCTAATTAATCATGTCCACCAAAAAGCTATAAAATGTCATTATAGTCTTGCAATATGTCAAAATAACAAGCTATGGAGTTCACACAAAACACATATGGTTGCTGCCATATGTTCAAAAACACAAATTTCAGCAATTAACAGCCATTGTTGACATGAATTTATCACAAATTATTGCATAGCTAAAGCACAAATGAAATCAATTAATTCAATGCTCATGCTTTCTTCCATGTGGTCAACTCATTTCAATCATGTTTTAGGACAAAATGAAATGCTGTATTTTTACAAACCATAGTAAATGCCAATCAAGTGTTTCATTATATCAAAACAAAAAGTTATGCCTTACACACACAAAAATGTACGTATTGAAGGTGTCATCAATTGCTGTGGCCTAATTTATATGTTATGTGGCATATGGATGCATTTAGGACCAGATTTAGAAACCAAAAATGTTCAAGATAGAAGCTGAAATCATTGTGGCAAAACATCAAACACCTAGTGTGCATAGTATAGTGAACCACAAAATGGATACTTGGGTACATGGTTTAAACGAAAATTTTGCAAAGAAAGGAGAGGTAAAGGTGACCAATTGCACTTATGTACAGCCAGTTAAACAAAATCATGGTAGAATTTGCAATGGCATTTTTCTAACCTAGAGGTAAAAGAAAGCAAAAAGTAAGGTTTGCTTGAACACAATCATGCAAACATACCAAAATAAAAACTGTATAAGAAAGCCTTGGGTGAAAGGGATACTTACTTGGTGTCCAAAAAGCAAGAAATGAGATGAAAGAATGGAAGTGCACAGCAGCTTGCGAGCTTTTAGTGAAGGAGAGCAAAAGGGAAGAAGCCATGGTAAAAGCAAATGGAAGAAAATGGTAAAAAATCACCAAGTAAAAGCTTTTGGCCTTTCTGCACGAAGGAGCTCGCCCAAGCGGCTAATTTAGCCTAGCTTCACTCGCCTGGGCGAGCTAATGGCAATTTTTTTTAAAATTTTTTTTTGATAAGAAAAGTAGAAGATAAGTATACTATCTATATTTACTAACCTATATTTACTATCCTATTATAGACATATATATACATAAATAAAAATTTAAGAAAAGAATTAAAACATACCTGACTAGGTTGCTTCCTAGAAGCGCTTCTTTTAAGTCGTATTAGCTGGACGCATAGCAGCTCAAGTGTTTTGAAAATGTATTACAGTGGCGAGTCTTTCAAATTCACCACCCAGATATGGCTTGAGTCTGCTTCCATTAACAGTCCATGTTCTTTTCGTACTGGGGTCCTCTAGTATCACAACTCCATAGGGCTTGACTTCCTTTACAACGAAAGGTTCGGACCACTTTGACTTCAGCTTTCCTGGAAACAATCTCAATCAAGAATTAAATAATAAAACAGTTTGTCCAGGATGAAAATTCCTTTTCAAAAGCTTCTTATCATGATAAAATTTAACTTTTTCTTTATAAAGCTTTGAATTTTCATAAGCTGAGAGCCTCATTTCTTCCAGTTGGTGTAATTGTAGCTTCCTTTGTTCACCTGCAAGGTTAGTATCAAAATTAAAGAATTTTAAGGCCCAGAAAGCTTTATGTTCCAACTCTACCGGTAAATGGCAGGATTTGCCATAAACTAACAGAAATGGAGTGAGCCCAGTAGGTGCCTTGAAAGCTGTCCAGTATGCCCAAAGAGCTTCATCAAGTTTTTGAGACCAATCCTTGCGTGTCTGGGCAACTGTCTTCTCTAGAATTCTCTTAATTTCTCTGTTTGAAACCTCAGCTTGCCCATTTGTCTGTGGATGATACGGGGAAGCTACCTTGTGACGAACACCATAATGCTGGAGGACTTTTTGTAGTGGAGCATTGCAAAAGTGAGAACCTCCATCACTGATGAGTACACGTGGTGTTCCGAATCTAGCAAAAATATTTCTCTTCAAGAAGCGAATAACTGTTTTTGCATTAGCTTTTTGCACAGCTACTGCTTCAACCCACTTGGTCACATAATCCACTGCTAGCAAGATGTATTCATTGGAATATGAGGATGGAAATGGACCAATGAAATCAATTCCCCAATAGTCAAAAGCTTCAACTTCCAAGATATTTTGTAGGGGCATCGCATTCCTTTTCGATATTCCTCCGGTTCTTTGACAGTTGTCACATCTCTGCACATATTCGTAGGCATCTTTAAACACTGTTGGCCAATAGAAACCTGCTTGCAGAACCTTTGCCGCAGTTCTTTCCCCATTATAATGCCCTCCGTAAGGTGAATTGTGACAATGCCACAGAATATTCCTTGCCTCTTCTTGGGTCACACATCTTCTCAAAAGGTTATTTGCACCTATTTTGAAGAGGTAAGGATCGTCCCACACAAAATGCTTTGCATCACTAAGAAACTTCCTCCTTTGGTGCCAAGAATAATCTTCCGAAATTGCACCAACTGCCTTGAAATTGGCCATCTCTGCAAACCATGGCCTTTCAGAAATATGTAGAAGTTTCTCGTCAGGAAATTCTTCTAAGATTTATGGATCTGGGGTGGCTTCATTAGTCAGTCTTGATAAATGATCCGCCACATAATTCTCACACCCTTTCTTATCCTTGATCTCTAAATCAAATTCCTGCAACAATAGAATCCATCGGATAAGACGAGGTTTAGAATCAGTTTTAACCAATAAATATTTAATTGCGGCATGATCGGTGTAAACTACCACCTTGGATCCAATAAGATATGATCTAAATTTTTCTAATGCATACACTATAGCAAGTAATTCTTTTTCAGTGGTTGCATAATTAATTTGAGCATCATTTAAAACTTTACTTGCATAGTGTATGACATGAAAAATCTTATTCTTCCTTTGACCCAAAATTGCTCCTACCGCGTAATCACTTGCATCACACATAATTTCAAAATCAAGATTCCAATCTGGTGCAGTGATTACTGGGGCAGAAACTAGTTTTTGTTTCAAAGTGTTGAAAGCATGTAAACATGAATTATCAAAATGAAATGGGACATCTTTATTCAAAAGATTGCTAAGTGGTTTAGCAATTTTTGAAAAATCCTGAATAAACCGTCGGTAAAATCCTGCATGTCCCAGAAAGCTTCGAACGGCTTTGACGTTGCTTGGTGGAGGTAATTTCTCTATGACATCCACTTTAGCCTTGTCTACCTCAATACCCTGCATAGAAATCTTGTGACCTAATACTATACCTTCAGTCACCATAAAGTGACATTTTCCCAATTAAGCACCAGGTTAGTTTCAATACAGCGCTTCAAAACAGTATCAAGGTTAGACAGACATGTATCAAATGAAGTACCAAAAACAGAGAAATCATCCATGAATATTTCGATGCTTTTCTCAACTAAATCAGAAAAAATGGAAAACATGCATCGTTGGAAAGTAGTAGGCGCATTACATAAACCAAAAGGCATTTTTCTATATGCAAAAATACCGAAAGGACAAGTAAATGCAGTTTTCTCTTGGTCTTGTGGATCAACACAGATTTGGTTATATCCAGAATAACCATCAAGAAAATAATAAAATTTCTTACCTGCGAGCCTTTCTAGCATTTGGTCCATGAAAGGTAAAGCAAAGTGATCCTTACGGGTGGCGTTGTTGAGCTTCCTATAATCAATGCACATTCGCCAACCAGTGACAGTACGTGTAGGAATCAGCTCATCTTTATCATTCTTAATGATAGTCATACCACCTTTCTTTGGCACCACTTGAACAGGACTTACCCATTGACTATCTGATATGGGATAGATCATGCCTGCTTCTAACAGCTTTACCACCTCTTTCCTTACTACTTCCTTCATGGTTGGATTCAAACGCCTTTGTGGTTGTGCAACAGGTTTATAGTCTTTTTCCATTAAAATTTTATCCATGCAGTATGAAGGACTAATACCTGTTAAGTCTGACAATGTCCAACCAATAACCTTACTATTTTGTTGTAAGACTTCCGCCAGCTTCATTTCTTCATCCTCAGAAAGATTTGCATTGATAATGACAGGTTTCTGAGAATTGCCTGCAAGAAAAACATATTTTAAATGTGAAGGAAGTACCTTAAGTTCCAGCTTGGGTTCCTCTTCCTTCTTTCCTTCCTTTAAATCTTCAAAGATGTTGTGATGGACAGGTATCTCTTTGCAGGTATTCAGTTGATGAAGATACTCAGAGGTGATGCTATCTTCATCTTCTTCTTGGGTTTCAGTCAATGCTTTTTCTAACCCATCTTTCTTGTGCAAGAATCTTCTAGAGTTAGAGATAACTTCATCGAGAACATCAACTCTAAAACATTCTTTCTTATCTACTGGGTGCTTGATGGCTTCAAGAACATTAAACTGAACTTCATCATCTTGGACTCTGACAGTGAGCTTTCCCTCATCAACATCAATAAGCACCTTGGCAGTCTTCATAAAGGGTCGGCCAAGAATCAAAGGTACTTCACTGTCTTTATCCATGTCCATAACTACAAAGTCGATTGGAAAGAAGAATTTGTCGACTTTTACCAATACATCTTCAATCACGCCATATGGATGCTTGATTGATCTATCAGCTAGTTGCAGCGTCATCCTAGTAGGCTTGATTACGACTACTCCTATCCTCTTAACCATGGATAATGGTATGACGTTGATGCTTGCACCTAAATCAAGAAGAGATCTTCCCACAGATAAGTTACCAATAGTAACAGGAATTGTAAAGCTACCTGGATCTCTAGACTTTTCAGGAAGAGTCTTTTGGATGATGGCACTACATCCTGCATCCAGTTCTATGGTCTCCTCGTCGGTGTATCTTCTCTTTTTAGTTAAGAGATCCTTCATGAACTTGGCGTATGTTGGCATCTGCTCCAACGCCTCAGAAAAAGGGATATTTATCTGTAGCTGCTTAAAGATGTCAAGGAAACGCTTGTACTCTCTTTCCTTTGACTTCTTGGATGGAGCATGTGGATATGGCATATGTTGGACTGGTGGTGGGGTTAAGGCTGTCTTGCCTTTATCACTCCTTTTCTTTTTATCCTCACTTACCACTTTTCTCTCTATTTTCTCATTAGGTTCATCCTCTTCCTTTTCTTTTTCACTTTCTTTTTCTAACTCATCATTTTTTTTTTACAATTCCTTCATTTTTCTTTTCTTTCTCATCATTTCTACCCACTACAGTACCCCTTCTAGTGATAATTGCTTTACACTGCTCCTTGGGATTGACTTGGGTATTTGCTGAGAAAGATCCACCTCTATTGTCAGCTAGTTGCTTTGCAAGTTGCCCCACTTGAACTTCTAAATTTTTAATAGAAGCTTTGGTGTTCTTTTGATTGCTGATGGACATTTGCATGAATTGTGTCAGGGTGTCTTCCATCTTTGTCAATCTATCGGACTGAGCTTGCTGAGGTGAATTTCTATTTGAAGGACCTGAAAAGGAATTAGAAGAACTAGCAAAGGAATTGTTAAGAGGACCTGCATAAGGAGGGTTAGTGGGAATATAAGCATTATTTTTCTGCCTCCAATTATAAGGTTGATTAGAACCTGGACCACCGTGATAGCCTTGGTAATTTCCTTGGTAGTTTTGAGGTCTTGACTGATTTTGCATATAGTTCTCTTCTTCTTCTTGTGGAAAATCACCAGGGGCAGTTCAGTATCCATTTTGATGGTCCCCTCCACAGAAATCGCATCTCAGATTTTGAACTTGATGGGCTGAATGAGATTTCTGTGAGCCTCCTTGCTAAAGTTGAGGAAGTTGGCCTATTTGCTTTGTTAAGGCCTCTAGTTGCTGAGTCAAGAGCTTGTTTTGAGCCAAGATAGCACTTTGAGTGTCAAGCTCTAATATCCCCTTCCTCTGAATAAGTGACCTATCATGATGAGATTGATAGTCACTTGCAGCTATTGAGTCAATGATCACTATTGCTTCCTCGGGACTCCTAGACATCATGGTTCCACTGGCTGAAGCATCAAGGATCATTTTGGTTTGAGGCCTCAAACCACTGTAAAAGATATGTAACTGAGCGGCGTCATCAAAGTTGTGATTTGGGCATCTCCTCAATAGTGACTTGAATCTCTCCCAAGTTTCACAGAGGGGCTCATCAACTCCTTGAGCGAAAGTGGCAATTGCGGACTTAGCGCTGATGAATCTTGAAGGAGGAAAGAATCTAGCGATGAATTTTTCTTCTAATTCTTCCCACGTGCTTAGACTCTTGATGGGTTGTGATTGAAGCCAAGTCTTTGCTTTACCTGTCAAAGAGAAAGGAAAAGCTCTAAGATATACAGCTTCTGCATCCTCGTCCGATGCTCTCATCGTGCTACACAGCTCCATGAAAGTGGATAGATGCGTATATGGGTCTTCATGGTCTAATCCAGCGAAAGGATCCGAGCCAATGAGGCTAAGTAGTGCGGGCTTCAATTCTACAACTTTGTTATGAAATGGAGGAAAAACTATGCTATTATAATGTTTGGGCCCTTGTTGGTAGGCATAGTCTCCAAGTGTCCTCCTTGGTGGTTGTCTATCTTCTTCTCCCCCTTGATTAGCCATATCGTCTTTTATCTGTGGTGAGGAAGGATCAATAGACGAAGTGCCCTCAATGTGCTTGTCAGTCTCTTGTTTCTTTTTCTTTCGAAGTTTCCTTTCGGTTTTGGAGATTTCCGGGTCAAAATGAGATTTATCTGCAGACTTATCTCGCATAAAGGGAAAGGAAAGAAACTACAAGATTTTTGTTAAGCACAGAGGTTTTAAAATAACAAAGAAATATATACAAAAACAGAAAAGAAAATACTAAACTGAAATTTAAAAACAACTTAAGTAAACAAGTCAAATCCCCGGCAACGGTGCCAAAAACTTGTTAGGAATTTTATACCACGACAAGTGTACCGTTGTTATCGTTGTAAGTTTCAAATTTATAAAAGTTCGTCTCCACAGGGATTTGGGCTTACGTTGGTTGATTTAATTTAACAGTTTAGTAGTTATGTACAGATAAGAAAGAGCGAAGATTCATTTGTTGTTTGCGGAAAATGTAAAATAAAGATAACGGAAAACAAGTAAACGATTGCGGGAAGTAAATAAAACAGATACAAATCAAGTGAGAGTAGGATTGGATTTCCTTTTACTTATCCCTTTTAATTGATTTTATTTATGCATGTTCTATTCTTATTGCCGCACACGTCTAAGTAACCCTAATTCGATTCCTCGCAATTACGGTCCTATGGATATTTTACTAAATATCGATCCCTTGCATATTTAATTAAATACCCAAGCATTAAGATCTTCATCACGAGTTTAATACGATCAAAACGTTAAGCTCTATTCCTAGTAACGTAATGTAACGAGTGATTAGATTCAGTTCAAACCCTAAATTTACTTTCCAGTCGCCTTTAGGGTTAAGTTCATGAAACTAACGGCTAATTAGAATCAAGCGTTAAGCGTAGAATAAAATCACCAACAAGGAATAGAACAAGGCATAAATAATTAAAAGAGCATAGGGATAAGAAAAGTACGTCCAATCCTTAGAGAAGCTTAAGTGAACATGAGGAGAACCTCCTCGAGAGACTGACCGATTAAGCACATCATCGACCTTCGCTTCGGCAGAATCTCCTTACAAAATTCACTCAACCTCACTTCCCTAAGTTCTACACTCACTTAGGAAGCAAAATAACAAGAAACAAGAATAAGCAAGAAGCTAGGAGAGATTTGGAGTCAAGAATGTGTGTTTGCTTGCCAAAATTCGTCTGGTATTTATAGTATTTGGCATCCTACTTGCTTGGGCGCCCAGGCGACCAAATTACTCACAAAACAGGCGCCTGGGCGAGCTAAAAGCTGCAACCTTGGAACTTGCACTCGCCCAGGCGAGTGAAATAGGCATGGTAGAGGCGCCTGGGCGAGCTTAATGCTTACTGTTGAAGGAATCTTTGGGCCTTGGTGTTTCATGGGCCTGGTTTGCTGTTTGAGACCTTTTTCTTTGCATAGTTCACTCCAGGCTCCTTCTTTCGCAGTCTCACTTCTTCCGTAACTTCGAAACCTAGCAAAACATGAATCAATTACTTGGACGAAAGCTTCTTAAATTACAAAAGCACAGCTTACCTTCATATAATTATCATTTAACTAGGTTTCTAGGCTTATTTTGTGAATAATTCAATTAATTTAACGGATAAGTGCCGTATGACCTATTTTCTACTAAAATGTGGTACTTATCATTATCCTCCCAGGAAACATCCTGTTGGCCAATCATGGCCCTCACTGTCTCATCCTGCTGCTGAGCTTCTCGGATCCTCCTGATCAGCTCATTATCCACCTTGGTCCTGCTCAACTCAAGACCACGAGTATCTTCTGTCACCGCCAGGTACATATCTCTGAATTGCTCAATCAGCTTGCAATCAGAGATCATCAAACATGCAGCAGTCACATTCTTCCTGCTCAAAGCATCAACAACCACGTTAGCCTTGCCGGGATGGTATCTCAGCTCAAAGTCATAGTCCTTCAGGAACTCCATCCAGCGCCTATGTCTCATATTCAACTCTTTCTGATCAAAGAGGTATCTGAGACTCTTGTGGTCACTGAACACTATCAACTTGGCACCATATAAATAATGCCTCCATATCTTCAGAGCAAATACCACAGCTGCCAACTCCAAGTCATGAGTAGGATAAGACTCTTCATGAGGTTTCAGCTGCCTGGAAGCATAAGCAACTACCTTCTGATCCTGCATCAACACACATCCAAGCCCCCGCTTAGACGCATCATAGAACACCTCAAAGGTTCCCTCAGGATCAGGAAGAGTAAGTACTGGGGCTGTGGTCAACCGCTTCTTCAACTCCTGGAAGCACTGCTCGCACTCATGGGTCCAGACAAATGGAACCCCCTTCCATGTGAGTCGAGTCAGAGGTACCACTAACTGGGAGAACCCCTGGATGAACCTCCGGTAATAGCCGGCTAATCCCAGGAAACTCCTGATCTCAGACACGTCCTTGGGCCTCTCCCAAGACATCACTGCCTCTATCTTGCTGGGATCCACTGATACACCAGCTGCTGAGATCACATGGCCAAGGAATTTCACCTCTGTCAACCAGAACTCACATTTGGCCAACTTAGCATACAACTGCTTGTCCCTCAAGATCTGAAGGACTATCCTGAGATGCTCCGTATGCTCTGTCTCTGTCTTGGAGTAGATCAGAATGTCATCTATGAACACCACCACAAACTGATCTAGAAAAGGCCTGAATACCCTGTTCATATAGTCCATGAACACTGCCGGGGCATTCGTCAGACCAAATAGAATGACCTGATACTCAAAGTGACCATATCTAGACCGGAAGGCTGTCTTAGGTATGTTCGCCGGCTTGATCCGAATCTGATGATATCCGAATCTCAGGTTTATCTTGGAGAACACTCTGGCTCCCCTCAGCTGATCCAACAGATCATGAATACGAGGCAGAGGATACTTGTTCTTCACAGTAACCTTGTTCAACTGCCTGTAATCCACACACAATCTCATACTGCCGTCCTTCTTCTTCACGAAAATCACTGATGCTCCCCAAGGCGAGACACTCGGTCTGATAAACTGCTTGGACAGCAGGTCCTCCAACTGCACCTTCAGCTCCCTCAACTCCAGAGGAGCCATGCGGTAAGGTGCCACAGAAATTGGTCCCACACCAGGAACCAGATCAATGGAGAACTTTATCTCCCTCTCTGGTGGTAGCTGAGTGATCTCCTCAGGAAACACATCTACGAACTCACTCACCACCGAGATCTGAGACAAATCAACACTGGGCTTATCTTCTGTCACCCCCAAAAAGATATAGCCCTGAGCTCCCTCTATGATTGCCTTGCGAGCTTGCAAGACTGATAAGAACGCAGTGGAGCTCGAACCTGTCTCGTCAGAAGGAGCAACCACCCTCTTCTGACAACAATCTAGCATCACACCTTACTTGGTCATCCAGTCCATACCCAGAATCATCTCAAGGGTAGGAATAGCTAGACAGAACAAATCAATCACATAGGCTCTGCCCTCATATACAAACTGCACGTCCTTGTAGCACGTGCTCACCTGACATCTCTCTCTAGAGGCTGTGATGACCTCCATCGGAGGGGCAAAACTAGACTTAGGCAATTTGAGCCTATCAACAACCACATCCTGGATGAAAGAATGGGTAGCTCCAGAATCAAACAGAACTCTAACATCACAATCATCGATCAGGACTGTACCTCTAATCAGGTCTGGAGCTCTAGCTGCCTCTCTAGCATCAACGGTATACACCCGGCCTGCTGTGGGTGTCATCATCTCCACTGGAGCTACCTATGCCCGACTTTCTGTCTGAGGGCACTCTCTGGCCATGTGGCCTGACTTGCCACATCTGTAACAAATAATCTGACCTGATGCACATGCTCCCATATGCTCCTTTTCACAGGCTGAACACTTGGGAATAGATTTCTTCCGAGGAAAACCCCTTTTGAATCTATCAGAGGGTACAGAGGCTCTCAACATCTTGCCCTTACCCTTCCCGGGCGGGCCAAAACCACCAGGCCTTCTCCCCTCCTGTCTGACTGAGGGAGTAGGCTGTCCGCCTCTCTGCTGTCTCTGTAGGATACCCTCTACCTGGCGACTCTGTCTCACCAGGGTATCCATATCTCGTGACCCCAGACCGGCCACCAACACCTGAATGTCATCTCTAAGCGCCCTCAGGAACTTAGCTGCTAGAATCTCTGCTTCAGGCATAGGTCTCCTGAAGTGTGCATACTGGGCCAGCTCATTAAACTGGGCCAGATACTCGTCCACCGTCATAGTCCCCTGGACGAGACTATCAAACTCCGCCTGCTTTTGCTCCCGGGCATCTCTGGGAAAATATCTGTCCAGAAAGTAGGCCTTAAACAACTGCCTGGTGATCTCCTCTCCCCGGCCTCTCAAAAGTGGAATTGTGGTCTTCCACCACTTGTGGGCGTCTCCCTGAAGCATATAGGTTGCATACAACAGCCTCTGGTGATCGGGGCACTCCATCACCTCAAAAATCTTCTCTAAGGCTTGCAGCCATCCTGCTGCAGCCACTGGATCATAGCCCCCTGAGAATACTGGAGGGTCATGCTTCCTGAATGTGATCAGCATCTTCCCTCTGGCTGCTACATCACTGTCAGCCTCTATCTGGGACATCAGGTCCCCTCGCCGGTGGCTCCCACCAGCCTGCTGGCAACTAGCCTCGCCCTCATGCGCAGGAGGTGTGGAGGATACTCTGTCATCCCTCATGAGGTTCTTCACCTCCTCTAACAGGTCTTGGTTGGCCTTCATCAAGGCCTCATTCACCTCTCGGGTGGCAGCCATCTCACGCTGCATCTCCCCCTGAGTCTGTCTATTAGCAACCATCTCTTTCTGCATCTCTGCCTGTATCTGTCTGTTTACAGCTAGCTCTTGCTGAATGGCGGCTAGTGCAGTCGCAACTGGATCAGTCTGGGCACTGGTAGCCCCACTAGTGCCTCTAGGTCTCACCATAGCACTACACATGTACATCACACAGTGAGTTGATCAGGCCCACAGTTAATGTACCCCCATGTAATGCTCATGTCAAACAGTCACAAACAGGCACCAAAACAAATTCCATACATAATGTCCTTATCAAGAAACGGCTCGGATCCCGTAGGCCTCCGGTGCGTTATCATTAATAATATCAGGTTAGCGCTTAAAACATCAAAATGAAATCTCAGCGGAAGCACAAATTGCTTTTCTTGATACATTAAGTATGGAATAACAATTATATCAGATAACACACACAAGAAACATATATCACGCCTCTGCTGATCCAGTTTCTCACATCATACATCATAAAGACAGATAAAATAACACACGGGCAGATTATCAATATACAACACTTATACTCAGGGGAAAGTCTCATATACATATCATAATAGTTCTGTACAAATATATATATTCCAATTTCCCACCACACCGTGGTGATACAAAAGAATATTAGCCCTCCTCGAGGGCATACAGAACTATACAACAGAAACAAAACCAAAATGGAGCCTTCAAGCTCTCCTTGCTGCTCCTCAGTCAAGCAGCCTAGTCTCTGCTGGGCCTCTTGCCCTGAGACTAATCTTCTCTTCCAGAAGGGTCACCTGAAAACATATAAACCCCACACGGGGTGAGATACATATCTCAATAAGCTCAGGGTCTATGGGAAATCATCCCCACCCTGGCCCACAGATTCACAACACATAAACAGGCAAACATATCAAACACGGCCCACTGGCCTAGCCCTCTGGCCCTCATCATATCATATTCTCAACATATAACCAGGTGGCAGAGCTCCTCAATGCCTGCCGGAGCTCCTCGACGACCTGACGGAGCTCCTCAATGTCAGTATCATATCAAATATATGGTAGAGCTCCTCAATGCTTGGCGGAGCTCCTCAACGCCTGAATACACAGCAGAGCTCCTCAATGCCGGTATTTATCTATTGGCCAACAAATATATCTCAATCACATCATACATTTATCCAATACAGCTGAACTCAATACAAGCAATGTTACAGCCAATGCATGCATCATGAATCATGACCAACACTCCCCAGGAGTGTGGTGTGCAACCAAAATGGGAATTCATCCCCAGGGTCACTGAACTTACCTGGTAAGGTCTCACTCTGTGGTCTTGTCCCTGCTCTGTGGCTCCCACCACCAACAATCTCAGAATCAAAGCCTAATCAAGGCACATGTCCATATCAAAACCAATTGACAGACATTCAAGTCACAGTACATAACATAACCGAATTCCCCTAACCTAGGGTTCAATACAAGCTCAGCCCACACTAGGCTGTCCACAGACCATACATGGTCCCTTAAGGCTGAATACAAGCCATCTGAGTCATCACAGACTCAATACACACACAGGTCTGAGCATTAGCTCACCTCAGTTTCGTAATCCACATAACTTTGGAACGATCTAACCCTCAACTAGGGCATCATTCCACTAGCTTTACAGGCTCAACACCATAAAACAAAGCTCTGGCCTGGCTTCAAAACCACAAGTGACTTTGTCACTAAGCCACACATACAAGCCACAGAGCCCAAATCCAAAGTTATCTAAATCAGAAATTGAAAGTTAATCCTTCATCTATTCATCGCTCTTAACAAGTTTCTCTACAGGACCCTAGGCTAATTCTAGCCCCAGCTCATATTGGTTACTATTCACAGGAACCCCCAAAACTCAAAATCAATCGGAGAAACTTGAGTTTCTTACCTCAGTGGCGACTAGAAAGACCTCAGGACAGCTTCCTCGAGCTTTAGTGTCCTTTATACGCCGTGGGTCCTCGCCAATCTCAAGTTCTCTGAGTGTTTCCTCTGAGAAATCACTCCTCACTCAAAGGGGTTTTTCAAGAGCAGAAATTGAAAGATTCAAGCTTCCATAAGTTCCTCTCACACTCAAAGGTCTAAGGGAGGTGTTTAGGCTCTCATATAGGGTCCTAAAAAGCTTGGAGCAAGCTCTAATGGAGGTCTGGACGAAGGAGGAAGAAGAAAGGAAGAAAATACCAAGGTTTCCAAGCTTTTGGGCCTTTTATAGGCCTCTGACGTGACTCCCACCATAATAACCATGGTTTAAAGCTTATTTTTTTGGGTTTTGCTGTGAGCCACGCCAATAGCATGGGAGCCACGCCAGGAGCGTGGGAAGTGCTCCAGAAATTGGTTTTCTTCTGCCAGCCCACGCTGGTAGCGTGGGAGTCACGTCAGAGGCCTATAAAAGGCCCAAAAGCTTGGAAACCTTGGCATTTTTCTTCCTTTCTTCTTCCTCCTCCGTTCAGACCTCCATTAGAGCTTGCTCCAAGCTTTTTAGGACCTTATATGAGAGCCTAAACACCTCCCTTAGGCCTTTGAGTGTGAGAGGAACTTATGGAAGCTTGAATCCTTCAATTTATGCTCTTGAAAAACCCCTTTGAGTGAGGAGTGTTTTTCTCAGAGGAAACACTCAGAGAACTTGAGATTGGCGAGGACCCACGGCGTATAAAGGACACCAAAGCTCGAGGAAGCTGTCCTGAGGTCTTTCAAGTCGCCACTGAGGTAAGAAACTCAAGTTTCTTCGATTGATTTTGAGTTTTGGGGGTTCTTGTGAATAGTGCCCCATATGAGCTGGGGCTAGAATTAGCCCAGGGTCCTGTAGAGAAACTTGTTTAGAGCGTTGAATAGATGAAGGATTAGCTTTCAGTTTTTGATTTTGATGACTTTGAATCTTGGCTCTGTATATGCCTGTGTGACTTGTGTAGAGTCACTTGTTGATGGTTCTCTGATAGGCTAGAGCCTTGATTGTGTTGTGCTGAGCCCAAGTGGCTAGTTGAACGAGACTTTGGGTGGAACTCAATCCGTTCTAGTGATAATTGAGTTTAAGGCTGAGGAAAGCTATGCCATGTATGAATGTGCATTGAGTCTGGAAGACTCAAAGGCTTGGCTTATAGCCTTGAGGGACCTTGGATGGTCTTTGGACAGCCTTGTGTGGGGCTGAGCTTGACTGAACCCTAGGATAGGGGAATTCTGATATAGTATGTTCTGTGAATTGTATGCCTGAGGGCTTATTTTGATATGAGAATTGCATGTGCCTTGATTAGGCTTTGATTCTGAGACTGTTGGTGGCGGGAGCCACAGACCTGGGAAGGAACTGCAGACTGAGACCTTACCAGGTAAGTTTAGTGTTTTTGGGGGATGAATTCCCGTTTTGGTTGCACACCACACTCCTGGGGAGTGTTGGTCATGATTCATGATGCATGCATTGGCTGTTGCATTGCTTCTATTGATCTTGTGTGCATATGTATTGAATATATGTATGCTGTGATTGAGATATATCTATTGGCCAATAGATGAATACCGGCATTGAGGAGCTCTGCCGTGTATTCAGGGCGTTGAGGAGCTCCGCCCATGGCATTGAGGAGCTCTGCCATATCTTGACAGGTACTGACGTTGAGGAGCTCCGTCAGGGTGTTGAGGAGCTCCGCCAGGCATTGAGGAGCTCTGCCACCTGTCATGTGTTGAGAATATGATGATTATTATGATATGGTGAGGGCCAGAGGGCTAGGCCAGTGGGTCATGTTTGATGTGTTTGCCTGTTTATGTGTTGTGAATCTGTGGGCCAGGGTGGGAATGATTTCCCTAGGACCCTGAGCTTACTGAGATATGTTATCTCACCCTGTGTGGGGTTTATATGATTTCAGGTGACCTTGCTAGAAGAGAAGATCAGTCTCAGGGCAAGAGGCCCAGCAGAGACTAGGCTGCTTGACTGAGGAGCAGCATGGAGAGCTTGAAGGCTCTATTTTGGTTTTGTTTTGGTTGTATAGTTCTGTAGACCCTCGAGAAGGGCTGATATTCTTTTGCATCACCACAGAGTAGTGTGGAAACTGATGTATATATTTGCACAGAACTATTATGATATGTATATGAGACTTTCCCCTGAGTATAAGTGTTGTATAATTGATAATCTGCCCATGTGTTATTTTATCTGTCTATATGATGTATGATGTGAGAAACTGGATCAGCAGGGGCGTGATATATGTTTCTTGTGTGTGTTATCTGATATATTGGTTATTCCATACATAATGTATCAAGAAAAACGATTTTGTGCTTCCGCTGAGCTATATAATTCATGTTTTAAACGCTAATCTGATATTATTAATGATAACACGTCGGAGGCCTACGGGGTGTTACACCCACGCTGCCAGCGTGGACTCCCACGCTACCAGTGTGGGCTGGCAGAAGAAAACCAATTTCTGGAGCACTTCCCACGCTTCTGGCGTGGCACTCCAGTGGAAATCAACTTTCTAGAGCACTTCCCACGCTCGTGGCGTGGCTCCCACGCTACTGGCGTGGCTCACAGCAAAACCCAAAAAAATAAGCTTTAAACCATGGTTATTATACTCCTCTTGCTACTATTGCAGATACTCCTTCTCCCAGTACTGACCATCACCCCTCCCCTATATCTCACACTTCGTCTTCTCATGAGTTGTTGCTTCCTATGCTGATAACCTTAACTATGGCCAATATCTTCTCATGCAGAGCCTCCACCAGCTTTCCCTCTGGTAGGCAATCATGTCGCTAGAGGAGTTCCTTTCGCATGTTGCTTGGCTTGGGGACAGACCCTCCTCAGTCGAGGGAGCGTGATGCTTCTGGAGTTGGAACTGCTAATGATGATACCACTACTGGAGAGGATGATGATTATGACACAGATATCACAGCAGCCCAAGGAGTGTGAGACCCATGGCCGACACAAGACTGAGGCCATGTTTTAAGATGACATATCATTATTTCTTTTCCGCTTTTATGCTTTTATCATTATATTACTGCATTCTAGAGACTTCAATTCTCCTGTTTGCTTTGGATTTATCTTTGCATGATAGATAGTTTTTTGTTGACACATTTTGGTAACAAATATTTTTGGGTATGTTTGGGTAAATTGTTTGCATGAACGAGATTTGCGTTTTCAAAGTGTGAAATTACAACTCGTGAGTGAGTTGGTTAGCTTGATGACAAAATCTTGCTAAAGAAAAACTTTAGGCTTCACTATACTGTGTGAGTTATGTGCATCTTAACTGTGAGAAAACAATTGATTTTACTTTCTGGTTTTGCATGTTTCTTGAGCTGTTTGAGTACATACATGATGTGGATATGATCAAGGCCTTGTGGTTCATTTAGTTTAGTCACTTTGCCCAAAAGCTAACCCTCTGGATAATGAATGTTGAAACTCTTGCACCCTTTTTTAGCCTAAACTGAGAATGAATTTTGTTCTTGAACCTTGAACTGAAAAGCACATGAAATTATGTTCACCTTACCTTAGGTTATAGGAAAGCATCATTTACAAATCAAGGCAAATTTGTTCCAAATTTGGGGTAGTGTATTTCAGTAAATTCTTTTGTAGGGATGTGAATAAGAAGCACACGAAGGATAAGAATTACATTGTACCTTTGGCAAATATATATATATATATATATATAAAGAATCAAGGTTAAGAAAACCTATGTGCGCTGTTGATAGTGGCAAGTTAAATAGGTTGGGAGAACAAGAAAAAGTGGTTCCTCTGAAGCAAGTAAGGAATGAGTGAATGTTCTCCTAGAACCTAATTGTTGAATTCTAAGAAAAACCATGATTTCTTTGAAGCCCGACCACGTTACAAGCCTAATAAAGTCCTTTGTGATCCATGTTGTGTGCGTGTGATTGCATTGAATAAGATGATGTGCAAAGTCAAGAATTGTGACTTAAATTGTATTGAATGAAATACACATGACCGAAACTCCTATGTGCTTGAGTGAAACATTAGCCTTGTGAGGAATGAAGCACAGGTTGATCTTTCTTTAACAATTGTCATTCTTGCCAACATTTTTCACTTTTGAAGTGCATTCTTTTTATGATTTCATCATGAAGCATGATTAGTGTTAACTTGAGGATGAAAATGATAAGAATACTTCAACACAACCAAGAGGGGGGGGGGTGAATTGGTTGAACCTTGTCCAATTAAAATTTAAAATCAGAGTATTACCACATGATCTTTATCACTTTCAAAATTGTTTCAAAAACAAGAATCAATATTCAATCAAATTCCTTTTCCAAGAAGAATAGAAAACAGAGTATAACTTTCTGTGCAATGAAATTGATTCACAAACAAAGCAATTAAAAGATGAATAGGTGAGAAGAAAGATTAGTCACAAATTTTTGTACTGGTTCACCTCAAACCCTATGAGGCTACATCCAATTCTTCTACTCAACACTAGAGTAGAGTTCCACTATTGTAAAAATATCCTTACAAGCAAATTTACAAGCCTCTCTTCATCAACCCTAGATGAAGTTCAGAGATACAAAACCCTATTAGATCCTTAGAGACCAAAACCCACACTGAGAACACTACTCAGCTGTCTTTTAGAGAAACACTATCTCACACTTGCAAGAAACTCAATTACAATAGACTAATCTTTAAAAAATTCAAAGAACAGATTACACCATCAAAGAATAAGAAAAGATATCATTTGATAATCCAAGAATGAATGCACAATGAATGATTCTCAGGTTAAATGACAGATTACAAACACATATGCAGTCCTTTCCTTATGCTTTGAATGAATGAGGCTTCACCTTCTTGAATCAAAAACCCATATGAATTTTGTGAAGCTAAGTGTGTTTAAAACTCAGAGAAACTCACTAATGAAAGCTCAGAATGTTCGTAAAAGCCCAGAATACGTATTATCAAAAGTTACAAACTTCAGAGA
The DNA here is from genome assembly GCA_007407185.1 of Glycine tomentella. Lineage (NCBI taxonomy): Eukaryota > Viridiplantae > Streptophyta > Magnoliopsida > Fabales > Fabaceae > Glycine > Glycine tomentella. The sequence goes on along the minus strand of PYAF01002709.1, from coordinate 9,752 downwards.
AGTGAGTTCTATTTATAACAGATTTCTAACTGAAAATAATCGATTAAACACGCACATGTAATCGATTATTTACCATTTGTAATCGATTAAAATGCTCCTAATAGTTTCTGGGTTTAGGCTATGAACAATATAATCGATTATTCCGTGAAGTAATCGATTAAACCAGTCAGACATGTATTCTAAATGAGCTTAGTAATCGATTAATACGATATGTAATCGATTAAGACAGTGAGCTGTGATTCTTCTATTATGCATGTGATCCTTTGTAATCGATTATCATGATGTGTAATCGATTAAGACAGAGCGATTGTGATTTTTCTAAGTCTATATGCATAGGCTTGTAATCGATTACCAACTCTATGTAATCGATTAAGACAGAGAGTTCCATTTTACATAAAAAGCCTTAGTAATCGATTAAACCGATATGTAATCGATTACAATGATCATACTTTGTTTTTCTAAAGGGCACTAAGAACAAAATCATCGATGTTACTATTCTTGTAATCGATTATTAATTATGTAACTTTATTTTTCCAAAAACTTTACTTCCTAAGTGCCTTTCTAATTAATTGCTTTTACTTAATCAATTAATCCAATGATCCTAAATGAATGGTTGATGCATGATGTGCACACTTGGATTATCAGATCATATAATTCCTGTTACAATTTATCAAATTGATTCTTCAAGCTTTCCTTTGAACATTTCCTTTGAGCATGTTTAAAAGTCCAAAACCTTGAAGCTTGATCTTCATTCCTTGATGCTTGGCTTCACTTGAATCAACAGAGGATTGGATCTTGAAATTGTTTTTGGGAGGATGTGATTATCTCAGTTGTTGTGATTCGGTTACATTCTTGACATGACCATTGATCTAACTGGGTTTAGCATTTGCTTGCTTTTGCTTGAGGACAAGCAAAGCTTTAAATTTGGAGGAGTTTGATAATTTCTATGTATATGTAAAGTTACATGTAAATCACATAGTAATTATCTTATTTTTCCTTTTTTAATGCTTCTTTTTGTTATTAAAACATTCTTCTGAGCTTTTACCTAATAGATGCTAAAATTAGTTGATTTATAGTGTGTTGATTGTCTTTTTTGTAGAAATTTCATAGCAAAGACTTGGAAGGTGGATTGAGGGTTTGAAGCATCACGCTCAGCGCGACAATAATGTTGATTTATAGAGTTGATAGTAAATGAAGGTAATATGAAAATAATGTTGAATAGTGAAAAATCTTTAATATTGCATCAAGGGTAGTTTCGGTTAGTTGAGCCCCAAAGTGTTTGTGTCTCTTCCCTTGCACTGTTCTTTTTCATAATTTAAATTACGTTGAATTTAATTACATGCCTTTTATGCTGCAAACATCAGCTTAATTCATTAATTGCTTAGAATTAGACATTTACAATCACTGAGTGTGGTCAAAGTTCTTGACACTAGGATTTACCGTTTTATTACTAATTGGACAAATTGGTACGCTTGCCAAAGTGTTAACACAAATACAACTTCTTGAATATTCTTCCAAAATGTTGATCATTCTTGAACACACTCTTTGTCTTCCTTCAAGACAAACTCAGAGAAATTATATAAGTTCCATAACTTAGACAAATTTTACATAACAGAGGTAACAGATGCCCCCCTCCCCCCAAAATCTTTCAAGAACACATTATTTTTTTATCAATTAATTTGAATTTATTTTAATATTTTCCTAATTAAAGCACTGCATGTCATTAAATGGCCTAGAGAATTGAATCCAATCATTAAATGGTTGAAAAAGCAACAAGGTGAAAGCAAGATAAAGAAAGAAGGAAAGCCTAAGAGAGCCTACATAGCTTGAGAAGACAATGAGTCAACAACTTCTGAATCATCAACTGAAAAGGAAAAAGCAAATGTGTGTCTCACTTCCACAATAAATGAAGATGATGAATCCTCAAGTGCTGAAACTGAGGTAAATTCTGAATTTGATCAAGTTGTTGATGTTTTTCAATAAATGCATGATGAGACTCAAAAGCTTGCAAAATCCAATTATAGGCTAAAAGGAAATCTTAGATGGCATGTCACAAAAATTGCAGAATTGCAAACTGAGATTTGTAACTTGAAAGAAGAAAATGAAAAACTTGTTTCAAGTTATAAAATGAATGGATGTGTATGTGCTTCTTCTTCATCTAATGTTGACAAATACAATGATTTGCAAAAAGAGTTTGATGAGTTAAAAAAAAGTCAAGGTGAAAAACATATCGTAGTACTTTCAGAAAATAAGTACTTGGTTGATCTCTTTGTAAAATATGGGAACACTTCACACTTAACCAAGAGGGGGGATGAATTGGTTAGGCTTGGTAATTTAAAAATTTTCTTGAACAAAATCAGAGTTTTTCCCTTTGGATCTTTATCACTTTTGAAACCAAGAACCTTTATTCAATCTAATGTTCAACCCAAGGTGTGCAATAGTTCAAGAACTTTGTTGATAACAAAAACACACAATCAAGAATAACAGAATATGACCAATATAAAGAAAATAAGCTACACACAAAGATTTATACTGGATCACTTCAAACACTATGAAGCTACATCCAGTTTTCTTCCACTCAACACTAGAATGGAGTTCCACTGTTGCAAATTTCAGTCCTTACAAGTTATTTCAAAGTCTCTCTTTATCAACCCTAGATAAAGTTCAAAAATCTAAAACACTATTAGATTCTTAGAGACAACCCACTGAGAACACTACTCAGCAAATCCCCTAGAGAAACTCTATCTCTAGATTACAAGCAAGAAACCCATTTACAATAGACAAACAAACACAGAATTCAAAACAGAATTACAACTTCAAAGATTAAGGAAAGAAGTCACCTGATGATCCAATAAATGATATGCGTATGAATGATTTCACCAGGTTGAAGAATGAAAACAAACTCAGAACATCACTTTCCTTAAACTTTGAAAAAGAACTTCTTGCTTTTAGAGACACTTAACAACCCATGAATGTTTTGTGAAAGTAAAAACTCTATGAACCCACAAAATCACTAAAAGAATGTTTAGCAAGCCTTAGAATGCTCAGAATACGAATTGATCAAGTTAGTAAAACAGTTGAGCATGGGTTCTATTTATAACAAACTTTCTAACCGTCAGTAATCGATTAAACACGCTCCTGTAATCGATTATTTGGCTTAAGTAATCGATTACATACGCTCCTGTAATCGATTAAACTGTTCAAAACAATTTTGGGTATATGCAACGAACAAAATAATCGATTATTCCGACTTGTAATCGATTAAACCAGACAGCTGTACAAAAATAAAAACACTGTGTAATCGATTACAATCCTTGGTAATCAATTAAACCAGGAACTTGTATAAAAATGTTTGAACTATGTAATCGATTACTACAATTGGTAATCGATTAAACCAGGAAGATAGTATTTTCTATTTGGCTTCTGTAATCGATTACAGCTGGTTGGTAATCGATTAAACAATTCATCAAGGCCGTTTATAAGTAATCTAAGGTAAAATAATCAATTATTCCGATTACGTAATCGATTACATTGTTCTTGAAAGGTTTTCCAGAAAGCACCAAGAAAAAAATAATCAATTCTTTGCTTAACATAACCGATTAATCCAGTATGAAATATTATTTTTCCAAAAACTCTTGATTTATTTCAAAACTTTAAACAAACTATTAATGCCTTGTGAACTCTATTTCTTAAACTAATGAATGATATGAATGCAGTATGTTTGGATCACCAGAAACCCTTCTTCCTTTTACATTTGATCACAAGTTGTTCTTCAATGCTTCAAGGCATGTTGAAAGTTCAAAACCTTCCTTCTTGAATCAATCTATGCTTTGTGCTTCAAGCAGCTCCCCCTCAATTCAACACTCTTAAAAAGACTTTATAAAGGAAAATGCAACTTGGCTGAAATGCTAAGTGTGCAAAAATATGCTGGAGATACTTCTGGATTGGGTTACAAACATGGATCAAAACCTTATGAAAAAACCAAGTTTGTGCATCCAAAATAGAAATATCAAAAAGTTGTCTCAAAACCAAGGTTTAATCACATGACTTATTTTGAAAGAGCATAAAAAATAGTAACTTGTAACTATTGTATGAAGAAAGGTCACACATCTAATAAATGCTATGCTAGGAGATTCTATGTGCCAAATGAAGAATGCATTTGGGTACCAAAAAAAATGAGCATAGCTAACCCCTATGGACCCAATCTCAATTGGGTACCTTTCTCTATAAATTGATTTGAATTTTGCAGGTATGTCTAAGAGCAAGATCTTCATTATGGTATCTTGATAGTGGATGCTCTAGACATATGACTGGTGACATATCAATGCTCACAAATTGACACTTAAAGATGGTGGATTTGTCACATATGGAGACAACAACAAAGGGAAGATAATTGGAGGAGGAAACATAAGAGACAGTTTCAAAACCATGATCAGAAATGTTCTTTATGTGGAAGGTTTAAAGCACAATCTCCTAAGTATAAGCCAACTTTGTGATGAAGAGTTCAAAGTGTCATTTAATGACAGTTGTTGCATGATATATGATGGACAAAATGGTAAGGTGATTCATATAGGTAAGGGAAAAGGTAATATCTATTTACTCTCCATAGATCATGCATTCTTTCACAACACTTCTTGCCTAGTATGTAAAATTGATGAATCTTGGCCATGGCATAGAAGGGCAAGCCACATTAACATGCATCATATGAACAAGCTAATTAAGAAGGATTTAGTCATTGGTTTATCCAAAATCAAGTTTGAAAAATACAAATTATGTGATGCTTGTCAAAAGGGGAAACAAACAAAAAATTCTTTTCAAAGTAAAAATGTTGTTTCTACTTCAAGACCTCTTGAATTACTTCACATATATTTGTTTAGTTCTTCTAGAACTATGAGTTTAGGAGCTAATTACTATGGACTTGTCATTGTTGATGATTACTCTAGGTTCACATGGACTCTGTTTTTGAAATCCAAGAGTGATGCTTTTAATGCTTTTAGAAAATTGGCCAAACTTGCTCAAAATGAAAAAGGGAGCTAAATTATCTCAGTAAGAAGTGATCAGTGTGGAGAATTCCAAAATGAACATTTTGAAAAATTTTGTGAAGAAAATGGAATTAACCACAATTTTTCAGCTCCAAGAACACCCCAACAAAATGGTGTTGTGGAGAGAAAAAATAGATCCCTTGAAGAAGGTGCAAGAACTCTTCTTAATGAGACAAATTTGCCTAAACATTTTTAGGCTGATACTGTAAGTACAGTTTGCTACACTTTGAATAGATTACTAATAATGCCTATTTTAAAGAAAACTCCTTATGAACTATACAAAGGTAGAAAACCAAATATTTCTCATTTAAGAGTATTTGGCTGTAAGTGCTTTGTTTTAAATAATGGTGAAGAATCACTTGGAAAATTTGATGCTAAAGCTGATGAAGCCATCTTCCTTGGATATTCATTACAAAGAATATAGAGTTTTCAATAAAAGAACCTGAAAATAATAGGAATACTCACAATAACCAAGAGGGGGTGAATTGGTTAAAACCTTGGTATTTTAAAATTAATTCAAATCAAAGTTTGGGATCTTTATCACTTTCAAAACCAAGAAATCTTTTTACCCAATCAAATAACTCAGCCCCAAGAAATCAATAGATCAAAATAGAACTTGTTGGACAATGGATATGAATCAAAGAATCAATGACCAAGATGAGTAATAGAAAAAGAGAAACAAAAACACAAACAATTTATATTGGTTCACTTCACAACAGAAGCTACATCCAGTTTCTTCTAATTCACACTGAATTAGAGTTCCACTATTATAAATCTTGTTCTTACAAGATTTTACAAAACCCTCACTTTATCAACACTAGATAAAGAATAGAAATCTAAAACTCTATTAGACTTCAAAAGAGCAAGAACCAAAGAACACTACTCTGTTCTTTAGCTAGAGAACCCTTCTCTAGAACCAAGCAAGAAGAACCCACTTACAATAGCAAATTACAACAAAAATTCAAAAACGAATTTACAAACAAAGATTAAGGAGAGAAACAACCTGATGATCCAATGAATGAAATGCACATGAATTACCAAGTCAGGTTGAATAGCAAACAAATCAGACCATGCTTTTCCTTAACCTTGAAAAGTTTCTTGCTCAAGAATCATTCAAAGACCCATTGATGTTTTGAATGAAGCAAGAAGTAATAACACTAAGAAAAACACTTTGGAAAACTTAGAAGACTTGTGTATACTCAGAAATACAGAGTAGTCAAGTTCTTAAACAATCCAAGCCTTCAATCTTATTTATAACAGATTTTGTAACTAACTATAATCGATTAAAAGTGCCAGATAATCGATTAAAATTCTTATGTAATCGATTAAATTATCACTTAATCAATTAAAATGTTAAAGATGCTTTCTGGGTTTCAGCAACGAGCAAAATAATCGATTAAACCGAGCTGTAATCGATTAAGACAGAAAGCTTAGTTTCACAAAATGAACTGTGTAATCGATTACGAGTTTTGCTAATCTATTAAATCAGAAAGTAAGCTTTTACCAAATGAACTATGTAATCGATTACTGATAATGGTAATCGATTATCACAGCAAGGTTCAAAATATATTTTCAACTACGTAATCGATTAGACTAAGTAAGTAATCGATTAAAACATTTAACAAAGCAGTTTATTTTCAATCAAAGGCCAAATAATCGATTAAACGATACGTAATCGATTAAGTTGTTCATAAAGGTTTTTCCAGTTTGAACGAAGAACAAAATAATCGATTATACCATTAAGTAATCGATTAAAACAGTAAGAAATCTTTTTTCCAAAAACCTTTTAATCAGATTCAAACCTTAACTTGATGTCTTAATGAAAACCATTTAAGCTTGATAATGAATGAATGAATGCAATGCAAGGATCAATCAGATTGTCTTTCTCTTACACTTGAATCATTTACAAAACTTCAAGGCACTTGAAGCATGTTGAAAGCTCAAAACCCATTTTTGAATCAAATTCTTTCACTCTTCATGATGCTCCCCCTATATCCAACAGAACCTTGTGCATGGAAGAATCAGTACATGTTATTTGTGATGAATCTAATCCCGCCAAAGAAGAAAAGAAGTGTGATATTGATGTAGGTCCTTTGGAGGGGTTCATTCAGCTTAATGATTCAATGGATAAAGAAAAAGAAGAATCAATTGCTAAAGCTAAACAATCAACACCAGTCCAAGAGCCAAAAGATTGGAGAACTACAAGAGATCTCTCCCTTGACAATATCATTGGTGAAGTTTCAAAGGGAGTATCTACTAGATCATCATTAAAAAATCTCTGTTGTAATATGGCTTTCGTTTCACAAATAGAACCTAAGAACATTGATCAAGCCTTAATTGATGAACATTGGATGCATGCCATGCATGATGAATTGAATCAATTTAAGAGAAATGAAGTTTGGGAACTTGTTCCTAGACCTTCTTCTCTCAAACCTTTTGGCACAAAATGGGTTTTTAGAAACAAACTTGATGAGAGTGGAATCATAGTCAGAAACAAAGCTTGATTGGTTGCAAAATGTTACACCCAAGAGGAAGGCATTGACTATGAGGAAACCTATGCACCAGTTGCAAGATTGGAAGCCATTAGGTTATTACTTGCATATGCATGTTATTTTAAACATTTTCAAATGGATGTTAAAAGTGCTTTCTTAAATGGATATTTTGAGGAGGAAATCTATGTGGAGCAACCTCTTGGTTTTGTAGATTTTAAATATTCAAACCATGTTTTCAAACTTAAGAAAGCTCTTTATGGTTTAAAGCAAGCTGCAAGGTCTTGGTATGAGAGATTAAATACATTTCTGCTTGAACAATCTTTCACAGGGGGACATGTTGATAAAACCTTTTTCATCAAAAGGCAAAGCAATGATATCTTATTAGTTCAAGTGTATGTTGATGATATAATTTTTGGTTCAACTAATCAACTGTTGTGCAAAGAATTTTCTATCTCTATGCAGAATAAGTTACAAATGCCAATGATGGGGGAGTTAACATTCTTTCTTGGACTTCAAGTGAAGCAAATGAAGAATGGGACATTTCTAAATCAAACCAAATATTGCCTTAAAGTGATTAAAAAGTTTGAAATGGATAAAAGCAAAGATGCTGCAACCCCAATGGCAACATCAACTTATCTTGATTCAGATGAAAAATGAAAGAAAGTTGATGAGTCAAGATTTAGAGGAATGATTGGATCCTTATTGTATCTGACAGCTAATAGACCAGATATTATGTTGAGTGTGTGCTTGTGTGCAAGATATCAAGCAAATCCCAAAGAATCACACCTCACTATAGTCAAAAGGATCCTCAAATATCTTAAATCAACACCAAAAGTTGGTCTTTGGTATCCTAAAGGTGCATCACTTAATTTAGTAGGATATTCTGATTCTAACTTTCCTGGGTGCCAATTGGATAGAAAAAGCACTAATGGAACTTGTCACCTACTAGGAAGCTCACTAATATCTTGGCATTGCAAAAGCAATCTTGTGTTGCTTTATCAACAGCTAAAGCTGAGTATATCTCTACTGGAAGTTGTTGTGCTCAAAATCTTTGGTTAAAACAACAATTGCAAGACTTTGGTGTAGAATTAAAAGAAATATCTTTGCTATGTGACAACACAAGTGCCATCAACATTTCCAAGAATCCAATAATGCACTCAAGGACCAAACACATTGAGATAAGACATCACTTCCTTAGAGATCACATCCAAAAAGGTAACATCAAAATTGACTTCATTGATACTCATCATCAATTAGCTGATATATTCACTAAACCTTTGGCTAGAGATAGATTCTATACTCTTAGAAATATGCTAGGTATTATAACACCCCAAAATTTTGGAATTACAGTCAATTACTAGGGTAAAATGTTAATTAGAGGCAATACGGAAGGATCTAGGGAAAATGACGAAAATATCCCTGGATATTTTGTAAATGACTAAATTACCCCTAGGTAGTTTAGCAAGACATTTTAAGGAGAAAATCTTATAAAGACACTTGGATGTTCTGGAAATGATCAAGAATACCCTTAGGGTGACAATTATAGAGATATCTTGAACTTTTTTGGAAATGACGATTATACTCCTAGTGTGAGTGGTGAAATTACCAAAATACCCTTATGTCAAAAATGACCAAGATGACTTCAGAAATTTGTGGGAACTTGAGTATAGGATAAAATACTTTTAGATAACAAATTATCAGCAAGGTTGAGGGCAGAGAACCCTAAAATAGAATTTTTACGAATTTTGGAAGATAGGTTGAAAAGAGCTTAATCTAGACTACCTCAGACATCAGAAAATTATAAGTAAAGTGTGAACATAATCTATGGAATTTTCTCTTAAATATGAGAAGAATCAGTGTTCTAAATAAGTTAGTTTAATAATTTTAAGAATCCAAGCAAGATGAACCAATAAGAAGCAAGATAAAATTACTTGGTAACAAAAGCATAAAATCCACTAAACCTAGGCTATTCTATGTGTAAAATGAAAATACTTGTGAAGATTACTCTTCAAGCTAGCTATCCTACGTATAACATGAAGAAGAATGTGGAAATTAGACACTTGGAAGATAAGGATTCAATAGCCAATGAAAATCAAGCAAATGGAAAATAAGGTAATTATGGTTTTAAGAAATATTTTGCACTTCCAAGGAGTAGAAACCGAAATTGGGAAGGCTAGACCAAGGGAGGCTACGTGAGATTGGAAAATAATACAAGAAG
>PYAF01002708.1:94399-108283 GCA_007407185.1 Glycine tomentella | reverse complement strand
ATGTTTATCTTAGTCCGTTGATTGAAGACTTGGCAAACTTGTGGGATGAAGGGGTTGCAGTGTTTGATGGTTATCGTAAGGAGACATTCAAGTTGCGTGCAATGCTATTTTGTACCATTAATGATTTTCCTGCATACGGGAATTTGAGTGGATACAGTGTTAAGGGCCATCGGGCATGCCCTATCTGTGAGGAAGACACAGTTACTTGCAACTGAAACATGGAAGAAAAACAGTTTACACTCGCCATCGACGTTTTTTGAGACCTTATCACCCTTATCGGAGATTGAAAAAAGCATTTAACGGAAGTCAAGAGCATGAACGTGCACCTACTCCGTTAACCGGGGACCAGGTTCTTGAGCGGGTTGAGGGCATCTATACTGTATTTGGAAAGACTCAAAAGAAGCAGAAAGGAAATACATGCTTATGGAAAAAGAGGTCCATATTGTTTGACCTTCCATACTGGTCTGATCTAGATGTTAGACATTGTCTCGATGTTATGCATGTTGAGAAAAATGTGTGTGACAGTGTTATCGGCACGTTGCTTAACATTCAAGGGAAGACAAAGGATGGTTTGAACAGTCGTCAAGATCTTGCTGAGATGGGTATACGTGAGCAGTTACATCCTAGGTCCGATGGTACAAAAATTTACTTGCCTCCAGCATGCCACACTTTGTCAAGAAAGGAGAAGATAAGCTTCTGTCAGTGTTTACGCCGAGTTAAAGTGCCACAAGGATACTCTTCAAATATTAAGAGCCTTGTACAGATGAAGGATTTAAAACTAGTTGGATTAAAGTCTCACGATTGCCACGTGTTAATTCAACAACTGTTAGCCGTGGCGATTCGAAACATTTTGCCTAACAAAGTCAGGCATGCTATAAGTCGCCTGTGCTTTTTCTTCAATGCCATTTGTACAAAAGTCGTGGACCCTGCAAAGTTAGATGGCTTGGAAGAAGAGGCCGCAATTATCTTGTGTCAGTTGGAGATGTATTTTCCTCCCTCATATTTCGACATAATGGTTCACTTACTTGTTCATCTGGTGAGGGAAATTAAAATATGTGGACCAGTTTATTTACGGTGGATGTACCCGATCGAGCGATTCATGAAGATCTTGAAAGGGTATACAAAAAACCTACACCGTCCTGAAGCATCCATAGTTGAAAGGTACATTGCAGAAGAAGCGGTTGAATTTTGTTCAGAGTACCTTCAGAAAGCAAAACCTATTGGTCTTCCGGAGTTGCGACATGAGGACAGAGTGGGAGGAAAAGGTACACAAGGGCTACATGTTATAACACCCTCGTTGCAGGAATTGTATCAAGCTCATCTGTATGTCTTGAATAACAGTAATGAAGTGCTGCCATATATTGTTCATCATGAAGCACTACTTAAGGAAAGTAATCCAAGAATGACGAAGAATAGGCTTATGAAAGAGCATAACAAGACATTCTTCAATTGGTTTAAACATGCAATATTTGCTGATGAATCTGTATCTGAAACACTGAGGAAGTTGGCAGATGGCCCAAAAAGAAATGTGAGAAGTTGGCAAGGGTACGATATCAACAAGTACTCATTCTATACCAAAGCACAAGATGATAAGAGCACCATGCAGAACAGTGGGGTTAGTCTAAGAGCTGAGTCACAACACTTTGCTACTGTCAATGATGACAATCCACGTTTGGCGTCCTTGCCTTACTTTGGAGTCATTAATGACATATGGGAGCTTAATTATGTTACTTTCTCTGTCTGTGTTTTCAAATGCATGTGGGTTGATGTCAATAGTGGTGTGCGAACCGAGGATTTAGGATTTACGTTGGTAGATCTTAACAAGCTAGCTTACGAAGATGAACCTTTCATCATGGCAGAACAAGCTAAACAAGTCTTTTATGTACAAGATCCGTGTGACGAAAGGTGGTCAGTGGTACTACACGGAAAAACCATTGGCATTAATGTTGACGACGATGACTCAACCGGCGATACAAGTGTGCCTCATTTCTCTGCACAAATAGCTAACGTCAACACAGAAAACGAGGTTGACGATGTGCATGCAAATCGTAATGATCATGATGAAGGAGAATTAATTAACATCAGCTAATGTAATTCTTTTTGTTCACTATTTTCGCCTTGTACGTACAATTTAATATGTGTTCTTCTAACTTAACTTGTAAGTTTACTTTACTGATGTGTGTTATTGTATTTTACAGGATCATGACTACACCACCCAGCTCCCCTCCGCGTGCTGAGTCACCACTTCCTCCTCCTGAGTCAGCACATCCTCTTCCTGAGTCAGCACCGACTCATGCTGACTCTGCACCTCCTCTTGAGGCAGGACCTTCGTCGACTACATCGAAGAAGACGAGGAAAGCAACACGGCTGAGGTCACTGGCTACTAGAGCTCCTGGTGCTGACAGACCGGGTGGTCCATGTGGATCCTAGCACAGGGAAGGCTGATGGTCCTCAGGCAAAGAAATTGAGGACATATCTTGGGATCGTGGCCAGAGACAAGGTGGATATCACCCTTCCTAGTTGGAAGGAAGTGCCTTCAGTGCAGAAGGACTTGATTTGAGAGGACATTCAGGTATTACAATTTAAAGCATTACACAATTAAAATGTTGTTCATGTTAGCTTAACTTGAGAACTAACTTCCTTTTAATGCAGGCTGAATTTGATATCCCTGAAGCGTCCGACCAACGGACAAAGAAGAAGATTTTGCAGACCGTGGGTGAGCGGTGGAGGCAATTCAAATCAGACTTGACGCGGAAATGGGTCCTCGCAGAAGGCAACGACGACGATGTCGACGCTGTATGTAGTAAATACGGCATCAATCACGAACAGTGGACCCAATTCTGTCAGAGTCGGCGAGCAGCTTCCTGGGAGGTATGTTGTTTTACAAAATCCTACAAGTTGTCATTTGTGCTGCCATACAGTCTTCTATTTGCTAACCCTATATGTCTACCTGTAACAGGATGTTAGAAAGAAGGCCCAGGCGATCCAGAAGCAAAACACCGCACCTCACGTGCTGTCACGCGGGGGTTACGAGTTGCTAGAGAAGAGATTGATGGAGGATAAACAAAAGAAGCAACTGGAGGGAGCAACTCGTGATGACAGCATGGAGACCATCATTCATCCTCCGTCCCCTGTGCGCCGGCACGTGAAGTGGAAGCTTGCTCGCACGAAGAAGACCGGCGAGATGACTTCGGAGGCGGCACGACAGATTGCTGAGAGGATTGTAAGTCATGCAACAAGCTCATACACATTTAACTAATTTCCTTCTCACAAATTGTGACTCAAATTGATCTTCTAATTTTTATTGCAGGATCCCCTGGAAGAGCAATCCACACAGGGTTCTTTTGTCGCCATTGGTCGCCAGGATGTCCTGACTACTGCCATTGGACGACCGGAGCATCCTGACCGTGTCCGTGGTGCTGGAGCTGGTGTGACGATCACTCATTACTTCGGACCGGCTCCATCATCCTCTCGCAAGTCCAAATCTGCATCCATGGCGCCTGAAGACTTGGATCGCCTGAAAGACAACATCAGGGTAGAGCTGGAGCAGTCCATCACTGATCGTCTTACACAGTCGATCACAGAGAGAGTCACCCAGCAGGTGATGATGAGCTTCAGCCAGCTGTAGTCCCATATCCAGTCTCAGGGTGCCATGCAGCCTCCGGAGGTTCAGTCTTGTCCTCTTGGTGCCCGTGTCAGCACCAAGGGAAGCTGTGTTGATCCCTCGGGCAATGACCGAGACACAGATGCATCTGATAGGCGTGGGTTGTATGTGGATGACAATCCTCCCCGCCTTGTTGCCCTTGGCAGAGTTCATGAGGGATCCACGACTGTGCACGGCGTCCCTCTTGTCGCTGATCATGTAAAGGTTAGTGTTGAGGAAGTACGCGATGGAGACGCTCGCGTCCCTGTTCCCACTGACGAGATTCAGTTAGTGGGGCAGGCACTTAACACTTTCCTTGCTTGGCCGACACAACTTGTACATACAATTTTGACTAAGGTATTTGATTTTTGACTGATTTCTTATGAATTACGAATGATTTGTCACATATGCAGTTAAGCTGATCGTTGTGTGTTATTGTTGTTAACTGTGTAGGATAAACAAGAACCCAAGGGACCGGCAAAACCTGTAGATAAGCCGGAACATGTTTCTGATCCCTTGTACCATTTAGCATTGACCATCCCCAATCTTTTCCTCAAACCCTTCCAGGTGCCATGGGACCCACTGATGTTCGGGGTGCATAATGACAACTTCCCGCTGTACATCAAGCATGAGGATCTTTCGGAGATCATCCATGGTGGTCAATGTCTAAACATCTCTGTTATACAGTTATGGATGCTGTAAGTCTCTTTCAATTGAGTAGCATTATTTGGTGAATTGTTTTATATTCTACCATAACTGACTTTATTCTCACTGCACAATAGGCATATGAGTCATTTAAGTCTGCAATCCGATCATGCCGATGTGTTCGGTTTCCTCGAGCCACAGTCCATACAGAGATCTGGCCAATCTCAATTTCAAGTCGAGGACTATGTGAAGAAATGGATGCAGACTTCACAGAAAAAAATCTACCTTGCACCGTATTTGAATGGGTCAGTATAAATGTTAATCACAATTTCATTAATGTATGCAGTATAATAACCTTGTTTTCACAATGCAGTTCACATTGGCAACTGGTAGTTATATGTCCGAAGGCCAATGTAGTCGCCTGGTTTTGTTCGTTGCATAACAGGCCTGATAACTACTTTAAGGGAATTATTAACAGGTAGGTTCTAATTTCTAACATATTTACGTTGTTTCTATAGTTGAAAGGTAACTTGTACACTTTGTATACTTGTTTGTCTTAAACAGTGCTTTGAAGGGAGTCCATGACTCTCCAGAAAATAAATCAAAGGCTACAACTAAATGGATTGCGCTTAAAGTAAGTCTTTTCATAAATCATGGTTCCCAAAATGCTAGTAATCTTCATTACTATTTACGCTAATTGCCATTTAACGTTGACTGATTTTTCAATTTAGTGTAATAAGCAAACAGGAAGCACTGAGTGTGGCTATTATGTCATGCATTGGATGCAGACAATAGTCCAAGGAAGCTTCACAGATAGCTGGGACACGATAATAAGTTGCCTAATTCAAAACAAATTGTTGTTGTTTACTTGTTTTCGTTATGTAAGCCTTACATGTTATATTATGTCGTGCAGTTTTTCACTGATCAAAGACCATTGGAGGCCGACACGTTGAAGGCGATATGGATCGAATGGGCGAAATTTTTTCTGAAAGTTAGAAAAGATGTATTAGTAGTAGACTAGGTAGTTTATGTTTTGGATTTTGCAAACAATTGTATATATAGCTTAGCAAAATCTTGTATCAGTTGTATGTACATTTGACACTATTTATTTTTGGTTGTTATTGGAATAATTATTATATACTGAATTGGCTGGATCTGGATTTTTTAATTTTCAGGTTGAAGAACTGTCAAAATCCAATAAACAGATAAAATATATAAAAAAAAATTAAAAAACAACATCGGTTGTAAGGAAAACCGATGTTAACTTAAAAATCAACATCGGTTTTCCTTACAAAACCGATGTTGTTGTGATATAACAACATCGGTTTTAGGAAGAAAACCGATGTTGTAATATATATAACAACATCGGTTCTGTAAGAAAAACCGATGTTGATTAATCAATTTTAACATCGGTTTTGTTTACAAAAACCGATGTTGTTTTACATTGTTAACATCGGTTGGGAAAAGGAAACCGATGTTGTTTTATTCGTTAACATCGGTTTTCAAAAGAAACCGATGTTGATTTTATTAGTTAACATCGGTTTTACATGACAACCGATGTTGTTTTCCGATGTAGCTACTTTTCAACGTTTTTAACAAACAGGTGTCCACATCGGTTATTGATGGGAAACTGATGTTGTTTACCATTGTTAACATCGGTTTTGAGAACCGATGTTAAGTTCAACACTTTTAACGTCGCCTGATTCAACATCGGGTCGGAACCGATGTCGTATGTCGAAAACAACCGATGTTAAAAGCTGCTTTTCTAGTAGTGTGTTCGGGGTAGTTAATGACAACTTCCCCTTGTACATCAAGCATGAGGATATTTCAGAGATCATCCATGGTGGTCAGTGTCTCAACATCTCCGTTTTACAGTTGTGGATGTTGTAAGTCTCTTGCAATTGACTAGCATTATTTGGTGAATTGTTTTATATTCTACCATAACTTACTTTATTTTCACTGCATAATAGGCATATGAATCATTTAAGTCTGCAATCTGATCATCCCGATGTGTATGGATTCCTCGAGCCACAGTCGATACAGAGATCTGGTCAATCTCAATTTCTGATCGAGGAGTATATGAAGAAATGGATGCAAACTTCACAGAAAAAAGTCTACCTTGCACCGTATTTGAATGGGTAAGAAAAATTGACAATCACAATTTATTAATGTATCCAGTATAATAACCTTGTTTTTTACAATGCAGTTCACATTGGCAACTGGTTGTTATATGTCCGAAGGCCAATGTAGTCGTCTGGTTCTGTTCGTTGCATAACAGGCCTGACAACTACCTCAAAGGAATTATTAACAGGTAGGTTCTAATTTCAAACACATTTACGTTATTTCTATACTTGAAATCTAACTTGAACAGTATGCATACTTGTTTGTCTTAAACAGTTCTTTGAAGGGTCTGGATGACTCTCTAGCAAGTAAATCAAATGCTACAACTAAATGGATTGCGCTTAAAGTAAGTCTTTTCATAAATCATGGTTTAAGTATTCAATTAATTTTTATTAATGTTCACGGTATTTGCCATTTAACTTTGACTTTGTTTTTCAATTTAGTGTAATAAGCAAACAGGAAGCACTGAGTGTGGCTATTATGTCATGCATTGGATGCAGACAATAGTCTAGGGAGCCTTCACAGATAGCTGGGACATGGTAATTACTTGTCTAATTCAAAACAAATTGTTTTGGTTTACTTGTTTTTGTTTTGTACTTATTACATGTTTTGTTATGTCATGCAGTTTTTCAATGATCAAAGACCATTGGAAGCGGACACCATGAAGGCAATCAGACTCCAATGGGCGAAATTTTTTCTTAAAATTAGACAAGATGTATTAGTAGATTAGGGGGTTCATTTCTATTTTTCAAAACAATTGTGTATGTATATTAAAGTTTAGCATATTCTTTATGTACATATTGACACTTTACATAGGATTTGTTATTGGAATATTATTAAATTCTGCATTGCTGGTTCTGGATATGTAAATTGTGCATTGCTGGTTCTGGATATTTAAATTTGCAGGTTGAAGAACTGCTAATTAAAAAACAGATAAAATATTTAAAAAAAATAAAAAAACAACATCGATTGCAAATAAAACCGATGTAAACATATAAATCAACATCGGTTTTGAACTAAAATCGATGTTGTTATGAATTAACAACATCGGTTTTGTAAAGTAAACCGATGTTGTTTGTTGATAACAACATCTGTTATCCAAAGAAAACCGATGTTACCACATTAAAACAACATCGGTTTTCTCTGAAAAACCGATGTTGTTATCAACAAACAACATCGGTTTATTTTAGAAAACCGATGTTGTTTATTCATAACAACATCGGTTTTCTTTCAAAACCGATGTTGTTTCATTACTTAACATCGGTTCTACGACAAAACCGATGTTGTAGAACCATTGTTTACTCTTTTGAGCGTTTTCATGTATGACATGTCCACATCGGTTATTCATTGCAAACCGATGTGCTTGTCGGTGTTAACATCGGTTTTCAGAACCGATGTTAAATACTCCACTTTCAACGTCGCCTGATTCAACATCGACCCAGAATCGATGTTAAATGTCTCATATAACCGATGTTGAAAGCTGCTTTTCTAGTAGTGATAGTTCAGGGACTATATAGTTTATTTCAAAAATTTAGGGGACTAAACTGTTAAGTAATTGAATAGTTGTGATAGTTAACTTAACGTTTTTAAGTTGTGGGTTGAATGGTTGACCAACTATTCATCTTTTAGTTTCTAAAAATTACAAATGTTATTGATTTTAGCCTTAAGCATGACATCACTAAAACTATATCATTTACGGAAAGCTATTTTAATCTTATTGTTTTTTCTGTTCATGTTATTTGCTCTTAAATATGCTGTAGATGCTGCATGCACTGTACTACCTACAGATAATCACCTAAAAATAGTCAGTTGTTCCCAGTCAATTTATGGTTGGCACCTTAATATGTACCTCGACCACATTTTTCTTTGGTGAACAAGTTATGAAATTGGGATATCCATGTAACCCAAATTTTTTCTTTGCCAAAGATCCTAACTTTTAGCACCCAAAGATTAGGGAATAAATAGCTAAGCCTGAGGAGAACAAAATGAAGGAAGAAAGCAAGATTCTGAGAAAAATGATAATATCTACCATTTGGGCATTGGGGTAACTTGGGCTTAATCAATTCGTGCATTTGGGCCTATAGAATGACCCTACATCAACAATTTATTTTAAGCCACAAACTGCCAATATATCATCACAAATTATACAAGCTACAAATAAGCAAAGGAACAATGACACGATTTTCAATAGAGTTGTTCACTCAACTCAAGAAATAGGATGAGGCAGCATGAAGGGAAACTGATGCAAATTCTTCATAAGCTCGCTAAGATAAAACTTAGACTACATCAAATGTCTTACTAATAAGAAATGTGTAAGTACTTTCTCTAATTGTAGCATCCAAGTCCACACGTATGCCTTATTTACACGGCAGTGTCTGTGTCTTAATTTTCTTCCAAGAGCTTGTGTCAATATTGAAGATTTGAGTCTAGCTGACTTGATTTAATAATAATCATTTATAACAAACTATAAGTTATTCTCTTCAGTGGAAGAAACAGGGAAACATAAAAAATAAAGTGTGTTCATATTAGCTTTTATTAAAGAGGAAAAGTGAACCCGGCTAGACCGCACAGGAAGCAAAGCGGAAGTCATGAATGTGAATTTATGGTTGTTAAGCGCAATTATTAGGAAGCTAAGTGGACAATCTTCAAAGGAAAACGCCAAAATCACAATTAGTGGCTTTTATATAATTTATATTATCTTCAGTGGAAAGGAGAGTGAAAAAATTAAGTGCTATCATATTAATGACGTTCTTCTTATGTAACTTCACCCACCACGCTTAAGACCCACAAGGCTTGAAGAATGAAAATTTTAAGAAGCAATTATTAGCTTTGTACAAAACAAATTGGAAAAATAAAGAAAGAAGCGTTTCTTTTTACAATTATTAGCTTTATATTTCTTCACTGCCGACTGGCGACAGTAATTGCAATTGCAATGACTTTTAACACCATCATTCAAAAAATTTAAAAAATACTAAAAGTAAAAATCTTAAAAGTTTAGGGGAAAAAAGATAGTTTATTATTATTCTTTTCAAATGCTCTCTTTGATTTTTTTTATTTTATTTTTCTGCAAAGCCTAGCTAAGACTAAAACACAACCAAATTTACGTAAACTTTTAAAATATTTTTAATTTTAATAATACAATTAAATATAAATGAGTCAGGTCTTGAACGCCTAAAAATAAAAATAAAAACACGTTAGCAATAATATGTATTATCTTCACTAGAAAAAACCGGGCAATGCAAAAAAAGAATGTGTATTCCTACTGGCTTTAAAACAAAGTGGAAAACTTAACCCAACTTGACAGCCCTGCCAGCGAATTCGAAATTGACATTAGCTTTTTAGAAAAGGATGTGTGGAAATAAAGCGTGATTATTTAGCTTATAAATTGAATTTAGATTAAAATATATTTTTCATCCTAAATAAATATTTAAATTTTATATTTATTTTTAAATAAAAATTTCATTTTTTTCATGATAAAATAAAAAATTTGTGTTTATTTTTTATAAATATTTTTGTCTCTAATAAATTATGTTTTATTCTTAATAAAAAAAATTATTTATTATTAGTTATTCAAAAAATAATAATAAACTAATAATTTCATTCGTAGAATTATTACTTTTTGACACGCTAACTGCGATGAGCTAAGTGGCAAGTTACACATTATATAAGTAACGCGGTTTCTGCGGGTGCCGAGAAAAACTCTTCATCTTCACTGTCCACGCTTTCTTTGTATCCATAAACCATTGACCTTCCTTTGCACCCTCACTGCTTTTGCAATGGCTTCTTTGTATCCATAAAACATGATTATATTACCTTCGTGGAAAGGGGAGTAGAAAAATAGGTTGGAATGTTGCCACGAGGGGAAAAAAAAAATGCCTAAACTGAAAGCAGGGGATGTTATATATGACTATGTTAGCTTGGGAGAAAGGAAAGTTGGAAAATAAGTTGTGAGTGCGATCATATTAGCTTCAAATAAGTAGAAAATGTGTTTACCCTTCTCGCAAGAATTTAGTCAGCTGTTAATAATCTTGTTCATTAATTAATTTAATATATATTGGAGACAGAGCATAAATTAGTTTCAGGTACAAGTACAATATTTGTAAACCAAAATAATGTACATACCTAAACATTTTACAAAATAATGGTATACAGTACAGTAATCTGCATCACTATGACATGAAACTCCATTGACAAAATTATGGGACAGTGACTGAAAGAAGGTATATTTCGTAACAGAAAAGAGAGAGAAAACAGTGAAGAGAAAGATGATAATTTGTTGGATACCATTTTATTCCCTGAATTCCAAATCTTAAAGGAAGTAAAATGCAAAAAGCGACAAATTGAAATAACGAATTTAAATTCTAAAAACTCCTAACAGTCACTGACTAAGGCCAAGTTCTAGAATCTCCTAGCAGCAGCTACTAGTTAATGATCCAGCTCATGGCCCAATTATATCACATAGTCCTTCAATACTTAGGATTGTGAATAACACGCTTGGGCCTAATATTGGGTCCAACATTCACCCCTCCTGTAGAAACAACACCGGCCTCGATGTTGGACTTGTTAAAAAGTGGAGAAGAGCTGATGGCTTTTGAATGAACGGCTGTGATGTTGCCGACAGAAAGAGAAGATGAAAAATCTTTATCAGGAACAGCAGTTGGCAATGACAAGTTACTTGCATTAACTGTGGGAAGAGAGTCCAACAAGCTTTCATCTTCCCAAGTCGAATCTTCAGGGCTCATATCACTCCATTGGAGTAAAACCTGAGGAACCGTCTTGCCATTACGACGAATGGTGCGGCAATCCAGCAATGCTATCGGATGATGAACCGGCGGAAGCTCCACTATCGAAGGAGGTAATGGATGGAGGGTGTACTGTTGGCTGCTATTGAAAGGTTTCAACAGCGATACATGGAATACAGGGTGAACCCGTGAGCCTGGCGGAAGTTGCAGACGATAGGCGACGTTGCCGATGCGTTCTAGCACTCTGAACGGTCCATAAAACCGAAGAGAAAGTTTCTGTGAAGAACGCCTATGAATTGACAATTGACGATAGGGTTGGAGACGGAGTAACACTAGAGCACCCACCTCAAAGATAAGATCCTTACAACGCTTATCAGATTGATTTTTCATGCATAGTTGAGCCTTCTGAAGATTAGCCTTAAGGACTGCTAACATATTGTCTCTTGTGCCCAGGTTTGCGTCTACGGCATCCACTGAAGATAAGCCCAACGTATATCTCAACGGACAAGGTGGCGGTTGTCCAAACATCGCCTGAAATGGGGACATCCCAATGCTGCGATTAAAAGCGGTGTTGTAGTGATATTCTGCCAAGGTCAGCATATGAGACCATAATCGCGGCTTCTCATTGATAAAGCATCTTAAAAATTGTTCAATCTCTCTGTTGATGCGTTCTGTTTGGCCGTCAGATTGAGGATGATAGGCACTGCTATAACATAGTTTCGTGCCTTGGAGTTGAAACAAGGACTGCCAGAATTTGCTTAAGAACAGTGGGTCTCTGTCAGACACAATGGATTTGGGAATCCCATGAAGTTTGCCTATGTTGTTCCAGAATTCCAGAGCTACCTGAGCTGCTGTGTAATGTGTGGGTAGTGGCACAAAATGAGCTGCTTTTGAAAGACGATCTACCACAACAAAGATGGTGCTAAACCCCTGGGAAGCTGGTAAATTGGTAATGAAATCCATGGTAAGATCAGTCCAAATGTTGCTGGGTATTGGTAAAGGCTGTAAGAGTCCATAAGGTGCGTGATTCGACCCTTTGGCTTTTTGACAAATTTGGCATAAGCTTACATACTCCTTTACTTGTTGACTCATTCCCTTCCAGGCATAATACTGACCAATGCGTTTCAAGGAGCGGCGAATTCCTCCATTATAATAACCTAGGCTTGATAGATAAATAAATAAAGAAAGAAAAATTTAAAATTTATAAAATTCTGTCGCAAAAGCCTTAGTGACGGAATTAGCGACAGAATTAGCGACGGATGGAGTCTGGCGCCAGGAGCGTCACAGATGCTGGAAGTTAGCGCCAGGAGCGCCACAGATGCTGGAAGTTGGCCCCAGGAGCGCCAAAGTGGCGCCAAGAGCGCCAGATACACTGGATTTTGGCGCCATCAGCGCCAGAGTGGCGCGATTGGCGCAGTATGTCGATCAGGTCCAGTATAAAAG
The DNA here is from genome assembly GCA_007407185.1 of Glycine tomentella. NCBI lineage: Eukaryota > Viridiplantae > Streptophyta > Magnoliopsida > Fabales > Fabaceae > Glycine > Glycine tomentella. The sequence continues at coordinate 95,689 of PYAF01002708.1, read as the reverse complement.
GCCAAAAACGCGATTTTTGAAAAGAAAACTGTTTCTCTTCTTCCTCCAGCGCCCCACCTCCATTTTTGAAGCTCCCAAGCTTTAAAAGTCTTTGTTTCTTGACCACATCACTTCCTATAACCATCAATCTTGTGAGAAACCTCTAGTGAGCTTAAATCCTTCATCAATTTCTCCAAAAAAACCCCTTAAGCTGAGAAAACCCTTTCTTAAGGGAAAGTGTAGAACTCGAGTTTGGCGAGGAATGGCGGTGATTCACGGACACCCGGGCTAGGAGAAATAGTTCAGAGGCCTTCCTTGTCGTCACTGAGGTAAGAAACTCGAGATTCATCGCTTGATTTGTGAATTGGGGTTTTAAGTGAATAGTGACCCACTGTTGATAGAGCTAGAATTAGCTCTGGGTCCTTCAGAGAAACATGTTTAGAACGGTTTAGTGATGAAGGATTAGCTTTCAGTTTGTGATTTGGTGAACTTTGGTTTTGGCTCTGTGAAGGCATGTGTGACTTGTATTGGGTCACATGTTGATGTTGTTATGACATGCAAGAGCCTTGTTGAGGGTCTTGTTGTGCCTGAGAGGCTAGATGAACGGTGTTTTTTTGAGTGACATGGACCGTTCAAGCTATATTTGATTTTTGGGTTATTGAGCTGTGCAAAGCTTAGAGCTCTCTATCTTTGGCTTGTATTGAGTCTGTGTAGACTCTAATTCCATGCGTAAGCTGTGATGGACCTCTGTGGGTCTAAGAAGAGCCTAGTGTGTGCTGGGCTATAATGAACCTTAAGTTAGAGGACTTCTGGATATGCTTGTGTTGATTGTATGATTGCATTGGTTTTGATCTGTGCATATATGCCTTGGTTAGGGCTTGACACCGAGGGTGTTGGTGGCGTGGGCCACAGAGCGGGGAAAGAACTGCAGAGCTCGGCTTTTCCAGGTAAGTTCTTGGTCCCTGAGGATGTTTCCCGCTTGTTTGTGCTCCGCCACACTCCGGAGGAGTGATGGTTGCATTCATGATGTATGCATTGTGGTTGTTGCATCCTCATAATGATATGTATGCTGCATCTATGCTTGAAAAATGTATGATGCCTGTGATTAGATCTTCTGGCCAGTAAGATAGATATGGACCTCCCTAGGAGATGGGACATTCCTCCTAGTTGGTTTGCTCATGGTTGATGTTTATCCCGGGGATCGGTGATCCCTCAAGACCAAGAGATAGGAGATGGGACATTCCTTCTATTCTCGGAGGTACCATATACGTGCGTCCATGCGAAAGGGGTAGCTCCCGATGGGATGGCACG
>PYAF01002708.1:74945-94299 GCA_007407185.1 Glycine tomentella | reverse complement strand
TTCTGGCCAGTAAGATAGATATGGACCTCCCTAGGAGATGGGACATTCCTCCTAGTTGGTTTGCTCATGGTTGATGTTTATCCCGGGGATCGGTGATCCCTCAAGACCAAGAGATAGGAGATGGGACATTCCTTCTATTCTCGGAGGTACCATATACGTGCGTCCATGCGAAAGGGGTAGCTCCCGATGGGATGGCACGTGTGTGAGTTCCGGTCTCACACTGAGGTAGGCGTTGATGTTTATCCACCGTACATAGAGCAAGATGGCTTGCTCATATTGTTATGAGGGCCGGGTGGCCAATGTGACTGTGATTGCCCTTGTGTGTGTCATGGAGAGTGAGCCAGGGTGAAGGAGATACCTCCAAGGACCCTGAGTTTACTGAGATGTGTATCTCACCCCGTGTGGGGTTTATATGTTTACAGATGACTCTTCTGGCAGAGGGGAGTAGTCTCAGGGCAGGAGGCCCTTGTAGAGACATTGTGTGCTTAGCCGGGTGGCAGCAGGGAGAGCTGGGAGGCTCAGTCTTGTTTGATTTGGTTTTGTATTCCCTGAGAAGGGAAGGTGTGTGTGTACACCCATGATATGTATTGTTTTATACCCTCGTGTGAGAGAAGTTATTCTTTTGTATGACCACTGGAGTGGTTCAGATACTGATGTATATATATGTACAGAACAGTTTATGTTATGATATGAGATTTCCTCCTGATTATATCTGTGAAATAGTTTGGTTATCTGCCTATGAGTATGTATGATAAACTGGATCAGCAGGGGTGTATATTATATTGTTGTGTGCCGTGTGTTTATATTCCATACATAATGTAATCAAGAAATTCGGTTCGATCGCTTCCGCATTGTATAAATGTAAGTTTTTGGTGCGATTCTGGTATTATGAATGTTAATACACCGGGTGCACACGGGGTGTTACATCCATGGCCCCCAACTGGTGATGAATGGAACTCATCAAGAAATTTGGGAATTAAAGTTGAATTGGCTGGGAGAAACAAACGGTTACGGTGAAAGAGAAGGTCTCCTTGGCGACGCCATTGAGCAACAGAAGATGAGTTTGAAGACAATTCTTGTAAGATTTTTTGTGTAAATGGGTCTGTCTTCATGTCCTGAATAATTACATGTAAGTAATTAGTAGTAGGGACTGATAGTAACTGTAAGGCAGCAGTGTCTTGTTCCTCTTGTTCCCCCATTTTTCTAGAAAGTGTGTCAGCTACTACGTTAGATTTCCCCGGTTTATAAACAATTGTCTACTGAAATCCCAACAATTTCGAGAGAAACTGTTGTTGCTCTGGGGACTGGATCACCTGAGTGGACAAGCTCAGTAAGCTCTTGTGATCAGTTCGAATGGTAAAAGGGGCTCCTAACAAATAATGGCGCCATTTGCGGACGCAAGACGTTACTGCAAACATTTCCCTGACATATGTTGATTTGCCTTGCATAGTAGGAGATAGTTTGCGACTATAATAGGCAATCGGGTGATTGTCCTGCATTAATACCGCACCTATGCCTCTACCAGAAGCATCCATCTCTATGACAAATGGTTTAGAAAAATTAGGAAGGTTTAACACAGGGGCTAAAGTTAGTAGCTTTTTTAATTGAACAAAGGCCACCTCTGCATTAGGAGACCAACAAAAACCCGCTTTAGTCAACAAATCTGTTAGTGGAGCAGCCACTTTAGTAAAATTAGCAATAAATCGACGGTAGTACCCTGCTAGGCCCAGAAAAGCTCTCATTTGTGTGACAGATTGTGGTGTGGCCCATTGTGAGATAGCCTCCAATTTAGAGGGATCCGGAGATAAGCCCTTAGCCGAAATAATGTTCCCCAGGAAATTAATACTATCCACTCCAAATGTACATTTGCTATGCTTGGCGAACAAAGAATGAGATCTTAACAGCTTAAAAACCTCAGTTAAATGAGTTAAATGAGTGTGTAAGTTAGGGTTATAAATTAATGTCATAAAAAAAATAACTACAAACTTATGTAACAGAGTTCCAAAAACCTCATTCATTGTTGCCTGGAATGTAGATGGTGCATTGGACAGTCCAAAAGGCATCACTAGGAACTCGAAATGTCCATGGTGCGTGCGGAATGTCGTTTTGTGTATGTCTGCCGGATTCATGCGAATTTGATGATATCCCAATCGCAAATCTAATTTCGAAAATACAATGGCACCGTGTAATTCGTCCAACAATTCATCCACTGTGGGAATGGGGAATTTGTCTTGAATTGTGACTGCATTGAGGGCCCTATATCCACACAAAAATGACAAGTACCATCTTTCTTGCGTACCAATAAAACCGGAGAACTGAAAGGAGAGTGATTAGGTTGTATATGGCCTAATTCTAACAATTCCGCCACCAATTTTTCAATTTCGATTTTCTGAAAATGAGGGTACCGATAGGGCCTCACCTGGACTGGTTTGGAGTTGGGAAAAAGGTTGATATGGTGGTTATGAGGATGGTTTGGAGGAAGCTGTGTGGGAGTGATGAAAACATCCTGAAAGGTGTTGATGATGTGGGTGATTTCGGGATTGGTAAGGTTATGGGATGGTTTAGTGGTTTCTGGTACAGGGGCGAGACACATTAAACATGCCGTAATACTTTGTTGGGCCACAAGTTTTTGCAGTTGGGAAAAAGTAATGCTGTGAGGTAGAGAAGTTTGTGAGCCATGTAGAGTAATGGGTCGCTGGTTTAAAGTAAAAGACATGGTAAGGGCTTCATAATCAGTGGTAACTGGGCCCAATATTGCTAACCATTGAATTCCCAATACAATATCCGCTCCTTGCAGTGCTAAGACAAATAGATCACAGCAAACCTCATGGTTTTGTAATTGTAGTGATACAGAACGACATATACTATCACAAGTGAGAGTGTCCCCGTTTCCCACCTGCACCTTAAATGGAGTGGTCTCATACATGAGCAGATGCAAATGATTCTCCATTCGGGCCGTGATAAAATTATGGGTGCTTCCACTATCAATAAGCACTTGTACTGCTTGTTGACCAATGGTCCCTTGGATCTGGAATGAGCGTGCGGAGGTATGTCCAAATAAAGCATTGAAGCTTATTTCCGGAATGGTTTCGCTATCCGGAGGATCATCAGGACGATCCAAGGGTGGTGCCTAGCTCGTTTCTTCGATTTCTTATGAGTTCATGCCTTCCAACAGGAGTAAAGTAGAACGTCCTTTACATTTGTGTCCTGGGTTAAATTTTTCATCACAATTATAACAGAGGCCACGTTCACGTCGACTCTGTCTTTCGGTGGCGGTAAGTAATTTAATGGGAATGGGTGGTATGGTGTTTAAGGGTCTGGGGTTTAAGGGAGTGGTGGTTGGGGTAATCTGGGTGGATGGTCTGGTGTTCCATGGTCGAAGTTGACGTTCATCAGCTGTCTGATCTTCAAAAACACGAGCCAAAGCAAATGCCTCTGTCCAGTCCAGTGGTCGGTGCGGAAGAACGACACGACGTATGTGGGATTTCAATCCACTAATAAACATACTTTTAAGAATATCGGCATTCAATCCTGGAATACGGCTGCTCAGATTTTCAAAAACTGTTTGGTATTGTAACACAGAGCCAGTTTGTGTTAGTTTCCAAAATGTGCCGGCAGGGTCTTCAAATTCGGTTGGTCCAAATCGGCGATGCAAAGCTATTGTGAACGATGACCAATCTGGGATGATGCCATCCGCCAGGATACCTTGAAACCAACGTGAAGCTGGCTGATCGAAATGAAATGACGCTAGGGTCAGTCTATCAGCAATAGGTATCTGGTTGTACGTGCAGTATTGTTCTACGGCAAATAGCCAATCGGTGGGGTCACCGGAACCGAAACGCGGAAATGTCAAACGCAGGCGGTGCGGGTTCACGTTGTTTGGTGGTGGGCCGAGGACACTGTCTCTGCCGTGCAGTGCTTGAACTTCCTGACGTAACTCAACCCGCAAGGTCTCTATTTGTGTACGGATAAGCTCCGGTAGTTGAAGTTGTTGGTTCTGTAATTCATCAATACGGGTGCTAAGGTCACGGAGACGTGTATTTTCCACCATGGAAGGTGAGTGTAGCAATGAAAGCACCAAATGAAAGACGGTATATTTCGTAACAGAAAACAGAGAAAAAAGAGTGAAGAGAAAGATGATAATTTGCTGGATACCATTTTATTCCCTGAATTCCAAATCTTAAAGGAAGTAAAATGCAGAAAGCGACAAATTGAAATAACGGATTTAAATTCTAGAAACTCCTAACAGTCACTGACTAAGGCCAAGTTCTAGAATCTTCTAGCAGCAACTACTAGTTAATGGTCCAGCTCATGGCCCAATTATATCACATAGTCCTTTAGATACTTAGGATTGTGAATAACACGCTTGGGCCTAATATTGGGTCCAACAGTGACCTTTAATAAAACAATGATAAGGGACACATGGCCCTGGAAATCAATATAGACTATGCTTATTCATGTGTCTTACTAATATCAACTTAATTTGTTCATTTATGTATAGGTATATTTTCTTCTATAGTTGTAGCATCCGAGTCAACTCCATCACACATATGGGACAAGTTTTGGGGCAATCAAGGATGAGCTTAGCCTTGTGACTTCACAGGAATTGTGCCACTGCTATTGGTGGAGATTTGAATAATGCTCGCTTGATTTTGAAAGATCATGTGTTGTTTATTGGATTTGGGAATCATATCATTGAAAAAGTTGGAAAAGTAAAGTTAATTTATTCTTTTTATTTTGTAGAAAACATGAACTCGTGGATGTGAGTTAAAGACTGTTAAAATGAATTATATATGAAGCTTTCAAGAGAAAACGCCAAAAGCTCAATAAGTTGCTTTTATATAATATTGCGTTACCCTTGTAGAAAGGAGAGTGAAAAAATTAAAGTGCCAAGAGCCACAAGACTTGAATCGATTTATATTTCTTCTCTACCTACGCTTTGTTTGTGTCCAGAGAAACTTGTCCTTGCTTTCAACCTTCACAGTGGTTCTACTACTCATCATTCTCAACAAGTTTTGCTTTCACTAATGGCTTTCTAACGCCATCATTCAATGCAGCTCTTCTTCATCTCATGCAATAAGGATATATGAGCTCCGTAGAAATGACATTTTGCCTTCAAAGATGATGCAGATCTTCAGAAGGGTGAATCCATAGCACCCGAGCTTTTACAAGCCATTGAAGGAACTCGTATTTTCGTTGTGGTCTTCTCAAAAAACTATGCCTCCTTAACATGGTGCTTGTGGTCTACCTTGAGGCTGGCCGACATATGAACAGAAGTTAAAAAAAATGATTCCTGATCAATATGAACAATATGAACAGAAGTTAAAAAAATGATTCCTGATCAATCAATCAATGAAAATCAGAACATGAAGTATATGAAAATGATTTCAGACCATATCTTGCTTTTCTGTTTTCAAGTTTTATATGCTTCAAAAAATAGAATCTGTTTCAGATTTTGATCCAAACAGCCATTGCCCTGTCCTCTGTCATTTGATGCCTTGACCAGTCTCAAGGATTTTGATTCATGAGAAAACAATTCGTACATTACCCAACATTATTTGTTTCAATGTTTTGGAAACTAGATTGAAGAACAGACAATGGTTTTGAAATATATTTTCATACATTGTATCACAATAATTTTGTTTTCTTCTTTTTTCATGTCTTATGTACATAACACAAATTGAATACTTCAAAGATTTGTATTCTTTAAGAAAAAGAACAGAAATAAAAAAGGACGTGACATCGACCAATGCTCTCCCTGCTGCAATGTTTTGAAAACCAGATCAAAGAATAAAACAAGAAGACCTCTGGATCATGGTTTGATTGGACCAATACAGTTAAATTTATGATTAAACTGTAATTAAACTTTGGTCGAATTGGATATGTAGCTTGTTCATGGTCCAACCAGTACATTGCATATTTTTCCTTTATTACTATATATATATTGCTGGAGAGGCTGGTCTCTACCCTTTACAAAATGTAACTCTACATAACCCTCATTCATTAGGAAGTTGTTTATATCTTACACAACACAGAAGAACAGAATCAGACAGAGGAGAAATTGGATAATGACAGGCATGGGCATGAGCAATTCAAATATCCTGGCTTTTCATGGGTAATTTGGACGTGTTCTCATACAACAATTTATACAATAACACTTTTAAAAAAATATATATATTCAACAATCTAAGATAGGATTATATCTGTGGGATAACCTCTTAATGTTTTAATAAATTTTTTCATAGGAGAAAATAAAAAATATATATTCTACAACTTTTAATAATGTTTACAAGAATATGTAAGTTATTCTATTCAGCGGAAGAAACAGGGAAACCAAAAAATAAAGTGTGTTCATATTAGCTTTTATTAAAAAGGAAAAGTGCACCCAACTAGATCGCACAGGAATCAAAGCGCAATTATTGGAAAGCTAAGTGGAGCATCTTCAAAGAAAAACGCCAAAATCTCACACTTAGTGGCTTTTATATAATTTATATTACCTTCAGTAGAAAGGAGAGTGGAAAAATTAAGTGCGAACATATTGACTTTATATTTTATCAATAAAAGAATAGATTTGGCTTTCTGCTTTTGCAACTGCACCCACCACAACTAAGGCCCACAAGGCTTGAAGAATGAAAATTCTAAGACGCAATTATTAGCTTTATAATATTTCTTCATCTTCACTGTCCACGCTTTCTTTGTATCCCTAAACCATTGATCTTGCTTTGCACCTTCACTGCTTTTGCAATGGCTTCTAACACCATCATCCAATACAGCTCTTCTTCTTCTTCTTCTCATGCCATCAGGACTACATATGACGTGTTTGTCAGCTTCCGCGGTGAAGACACGCGCAACAGCTTCACTGCTTTTCTCTTTCATGCTCTCTGTGAAAATGGCATTGATGCCTTCAAAGATGATGAAGATCTCGAGAAAGGCGAATCCATAGCACCCGAGCTGCTACAGGCCATTGAAGGATCTCGCCTTTTCGTTGTGGTCTTCTCAAAGAACTATGCTTCCTCAAGTTGGTGTTTGCGTGAACTTGCACACATCTGCAACTGCACTGATGAAGCATCCCGGAGTCGTGTTCTTCCAATTTTCTATGATGTTGATCCGTCAGAGGTGCGGAAACAGAGTGGTTATTATGGGATAGCCTTTGCAGAACACGAAGGAAGATTCAGAGAAGATAAAGAGAAGATGGAGGAACTGCAGAGATGGAGAGAAGTTCTGACACAAGTGGCCAATCTCTCTGGCTGGGATATCCGAAACAAGTAAGTACATATTTATATGCAGTCAGTCACATTATATCCATGTTCAGAGAAGTTGAGGATGTAACGTGCAAATTCACTCTAAATTTATGCACGTTTAATGCAAATGGTGTTTAAAAACTCTGAAATTATCTTGCGCTGTACATATATAAATTGTGTTGTGGTTCTGATCATTTGTCATTCTTCATTATCTTTAAATTTTTCAGGTCACAGCCTGCAATGATTAAAGAAATTGTTCAAAACATAAAATATACATTGGGTCCCAAATTTCAAAATCTTCCAAATGGTAATCTAGTTGGGATGGAATCCAGTGTTGAAGAATTAGAAAAGTGTTTAAGATTGGAGTTGGTTAATGACATTCGAGTTGTCGGAATTAGTGGAATGGGGGGAATAGGAAAGACAACTCTTGTCCGTTCTTTATACGAAAAGATTGCTGATCAATATGATTTTCATTGTTTTGTTGATGATGTAAACAAAATTTATCGAAATTCTAGTTCACTAGGTGTACAAAAACAATTACTTTCTAAGTGTCTAAATGATAAACATCTAGAGATTGACAATGTTTCGGAGGGAACATATTTGGTATGGACTATGCTACGCAATAAAAGAGGACTTATAGTTCTTGATAATGTTGATCAGGTTGAACAACTAAATATGTTTACAGGAAATAGAGAGACTCTATTATATGAATGCCTTGGTGAAGGGAGCAGAATCATCATAACTTCTAGGGATGAACAGATATTAAGGACACATGGAGTAAATCATGTTTACCAAGTTCAACCGTTGAATTGGAACAATGCTATTCAATTATTTTGCAGAAATGCTTTCAAATGTAACTATATTATGAGTGATTATGAAGTGTTGACAAAGCGTGTACTATCACATGTTCAAGGCCATCCCTTGGCAATTAAAGTAATAGGAAAATCTTTGTTTGGTCGAAATGTTTCACAATGGAGAAGTACATTGGATAGGCTAAGAGATAATAAAAGTAGGGATATTATGGATGTGTTGCGAATAAGTTATGATGATTTAGAAGAAAAAGATAGGGAAATATTTCTAGATATTGCTTGCTTGTTTTGTGACAGTAATGAGCAAGATGTGAAGGAAATCCTAGATTTTCGTGGATTTGATCCAGAAATTGGCCTACCAGTTCTTGTTGATAAATCACTCATAACCATTATTGATGGGCAAATTTGTATGCACGATTTGTTAAGAGATTTAGGCAAGTGTATTGTTCGAGAAAAATCACCTAAAGAGCCAAGAAAGTGGAGTAGATTGTGGGATTCTGAAGATCTCTACAAAGTTATGTTAGACGATATGGTAAAATAGTTTTTTAATGTATAAATGTTATGTTGCTCCATTTTTTCTAGAATTTGTATATACTTCAAAAGATTTAACATTTTCATTCTTGTTTGCAATGTTGTAGGAAGCAGAAAATCTTGAAGCCATAGTTGTTGATTATATTCCATCGATGTTTCGTGAAACTACAATAAGAGTTGATGCTTTATCAAAAATGAAAAACCTTAAGATTCTTAGGCTTAACAATTATTATGGCAATTTTTCAGGAAACCTAAATTATCTTTCCGATAAATTAGGATATCTTACTTGGCGAAGATATCCCTTTGATTTTCTACCTCAATGTTTTCAGCTAAACAAACTTATTGAGTTGGATCTTTCTTGGAGTAACATCAAAAAATTATGGGAAGGCACACAGGTAGTGTAAATTTTTATGCTTTTTCTATTTTCATTTTCTTTTAATGAATGTATCAACAAAAAAATTATCCTGTATTATTAGAATTCTGTTTGAATAATTAATAATGGCATAAGTGTTATTACTAATTTTGCCTCTTTTTATTGGCCCTTCATTGCAGCCTCTACCAAATTTGAGACGTTTGGTTGTCTCTGGCTGCACAAATCTAATCGAGGTGCCAAATTTTGTAGAGGCCCCGAATCTGGAAATTTTAAATCTCGAAGGATGTGTACAACTAAGGCAGATACATCCATCCATTGGTCACCTAAGAAAGCTTACTTATGTAAATTTGAAAAATTTGAAAAGTCTCGTAATGTTACCCAACACCATATTGGGACTCAATTCTCTCGAATGCCTAATTCTTTTCGGCTGTTCAAACCTATATAATATCCATTATTTAACAGAAGAACAAAGGGATGCAAGGCATTTGAAGAAGCTTCGTATGGGTGAAGCTGCCAGTTGTTCCCAATCAAGATTCTCATTCCTCAGAAAGTGGCTTTCATGGCCTTTTGTGGCCTTCGACAAAAGCTTTGAGGATGCACATAAAGATTCAGTTGGATGTTTGTTGCCTTCCTTGCCTATTTTCTCATGTATGCGTGAACTTGATCTAAGTTTCTGCAATTTACTTAAAATCCCTGATGCTTTTGGAAATTTCCATTCCTTAGAAAAGCTATTATTAAGGGGAAACAATTTTGAAACACTACCCAGCCTCAAGGACCTTTCCAAACTGTCACGTTTAAACTTACAACACTGCAAGAGATTGAAATATTTGCCTGAGATCCCTTCACGAACTGATTGGCGAGTACCATTAAGATACGAGCCGCTCCAGCATTGGAGATGTATGGAAAATGATGAATTTGCATTTGGATTAAATACTTTCAACTGCCCAGAATTAGTTGAGAGAGATTGCTACACCAGCATGTGTTTGTCATGGATGATGCAATTGGTTAAGGTCTGCACTCCTTCCTTTCTTCCTCCTCCCATCTCTTTCTCTCTTTCTCTCTTTCTCTCTTTCTCTCTTTCTTTTTGTGGTACTAACATATAGCTGTGTCTGTGGTACTAGGCATACTACCAATGCAGTAAAGGTGGGTGGTGGTGGATAAGTGGATTTCCAATCATTTCAAGTATTATTCCAGGAAGTGAAATACCAAGGTGGTTCAACAAACAGCATGTGGGCATGGGCAATGTCATAAACATAGAACACGCATCTCACTTTAAGAAGCATGACAATAATTGCGTAGGCCTTGCGTGTAGTGTAATATTCGTGCTACCCAAAGAAAGAAGAATGCGCCTTCCAGACCGGGAACAACGTTCATCTCTTTATATTCCGCTTCTTTTCCGTGAAGATCTAGTCACGGATGAATCCGATCACATGTGGCTATTCTATTGCACACAACAACTTTTAACTGATTCGTTGAATGTTGAAGTGGATTGTAGCTCCAGTGCTTTTGTTGATACTGATCTGTTGGATGTTGAGGTGAAGAAATATGGGTATCGTTGGGTATGTAAACATGATATAGAATTATCAAACTTAACAACGATGCACCACAAAAATTTGTCGCCTCAGAAGCGCAAATTTTTGGAAATTGAAGAAAACAAGTAGCCATTACAATCGGCTACACTTCCTTCATAGTGAAGAATTGGAGACATATTTGAATATGGATGCAAGATTTGCAACAATCAAACAAAAAAAGGATGCACAGTTGGAGCATCAGTAGCAAGATCAAATTGACCTGGACTTTTGGTATAAACAGTCCAATCATCTCTTTATAAGGTACAAATTAAACAAATAAGGTGAGAAGAAATGCATGGTCTATGGCTTAAAAAAACGAGAGAAAGAAACATATAGTTTGTTATTATTATTTTTAATATTTTGTTCAATTATCAGTATTATTTTAGCAGTTTACAGTTTATTTTCGAGATACTTGTAGTTTATAAAAATCAGCTAACTTTTATAAGCGCGCTATTAGCATTTGTTTTTTCACAAATTTTTATCTCTCTAATTTATTTAAAAATATTTTTTACCCTTTATAGAATATGAAAACCCTTTTACCTCTTTTAATATTGCTAATTTATTATGGTAAACTATATACTAGATGTCATATTTACTTTCTTTTTTATTATGAAACTTTAAATTCTACTTTTAAATTTTTTTTATGAAATTTATTTATTTTAATGAATTATTTCATTGGTAATTCTTTTATTTATAAGTAAAATATTTGGTCCCTAAAAAAGTTAATAAGAAAATCAAGATTATATGGAAAAAAAAACAACTTTTCTTTTTTTGTTTAAAAATAATATTCTTAAATAAAATATTTAAATATTAAAAAATGATTTAAAAAATATAAGTTTATTTAATTTAATTATAATATATTAAAAATGAAAAAATTATTTAAAATCATATTGATTTATGAAAATACTTAAATATGTAGATATGTAATTACTTTCTTTAAGATAAATATATAATGAGTTCCACTATATCATGAATATTTTTGTAGTCTAATAGCATTATATCGGGTAAACTATACTTGATAACATTTTTGTCCCCTAAGATATAAATTCTTTTGTATTTCTTGAATACGTGCCATACTGTTATATATGATTATCTTCGTATGTTATCATATCTCCAACTCTATAACTTTTAAGCATAAGCAAGAAGTTCTGTTCTGTCTTTGTATCCGCATTGTTTTCTTCATATACTTTTATATAACTAAATTATATCCACTATAATATTTTGTGAGTATAAAATTTACATTCTACTTACCGATAAGAAGAAAAAAAAATAAAACAAACTTATGCACAGGCAAATGAGAGAACTTCACTGATGAAAAAAAGATATAAGAAAACTTTTTCATAAAATATAATTTATAGAAGATTTTATCTTTCAGAGAAATTATATAAAAAAAACTTCTATAAATTAGTTTCAACCCCCACAATTGAAATAAATAACATACATACAATGCCTTCCAACATTTCATGTTTTAGCATTGCTGTGTATTTTTATCAAACATTTCTTCTTCCCCAAGGTCCCAACACTTTCTTTTCTTCTTCTCTCTCGATGTTCCCATTTCCACTTTCATGGCAAAGCTTTTTATTCCAACAAAATCACTTTGAGTCTCACATGCAATTATAAATAAATGTTCACCTATCCATTATCTTCTCAATGATAGTTCCTAATCCTCAAATCAGCTGTATTTTAATTTTCTCTCCTTTTTATCTTTTTCTTTTCTGTCAATTTGTATGTGATCATATAGGTTCTAGGTAGTAATTTTTAAGATTCCTTGTATTTTGATATTTTAAAGGGTGAATTTTGAAGCTCCTATAATCTCCATTTGGATGCAGGAACAATCTTGATTCATCCTTTCTTCATGTATTTGTCTCTAAGGAAAAGAGAAGAGCTTGAATAATTTTGTGCTTTGAAGAGTAAAGATAGGTGGGAAAAGGTGAGGATTTTCCTAATCCTATAATTTTCAATTTGCATGCGAATTTGATTCTTAGAGCACTAAGTCTCTCTTTGTCTAATTGGATGTCGTTGTTAATTAGTCTATTACATATTTAGAACCTGTTTTTGATGAGTATTGAGCCCCATGCCCCAATTTTGTTCTGTAAATATGGGTTTAAGAACAGCCATGGTGATTGCCTTGGAGTGCAAACGAAGTTGGCCAAGGACTAGTGTCTTAAAGCTTATTCAAATTCATGTCATTCATTCTCTTGAATTGCTTGCTGTTGTTGAATTAATATAATTGGGAGGTTTTCATGCCGGGATTTCCAATATGTCTAATGCATGATATATGATTTTAAGTGAAGATATTATTGTTGCTCTAAGATCCAAGTAGAATAGGAGCCTTGCAAGATTGACCAGCCAAGTATTCAGGAGCCTTGCAAGCCTTTAGGAGCTGAGGATGCATCAGAGTGGTATTGTTGATGGATGCAAGATTTTTTGCACCAATCAAACAAAAAAAGGATGCACAATAGAGAAGCACCAGTAGCATTATTTGGTTTCTAAATTTAGGAATATCACTCCAAGCGTTAACTTCCATGTGCCTAGTTAACATTAAGTGTATGGTAGCTCTTGTACCTTCAAATCTTTATGACAGAATAAAAGGAAGGAACAAAGCAAAATGGTGAAAGGATGCTGTCAAACCCTCCCTGGGAATGTAATCAAGTTGATGCATAATCAATTTGCGCTTCTGGGAATAATCAAGCAAAGGAACAATGGCAAGTAGATATTGTTGAAAAGGGTCTGATCTGAACATCCTTGAACAGAATAGACCATGCCAGTTGCCATTTTACTGTCACGGATGAGTGGACTATTGGGCATTGGTGCAAAAGTACAAAACAGAAAGGAATTTTTGGAATCCCACCAGATAATGACTGAAACGAGAATACAGTGAGTGAAGGGACTCAGTCACTTTTACAATCACAAGTTTCTATGATAGCATTGAAGTTCCTTCTTTTTCTTCCATGTACTTATCTTGTGTTTCTGACTGTAAATCTATCAAAAATGAAAAGCGTGTAATTGTGGTATGTATGGCTAGTTGTATTGGTTATGACAGATATCTCGGAAGCCTAACGAGTATATATATACAACAACTATCCTCGTGCCCAAAAAGGAACATGGAAAACCAACCATGCCGGCCCAAACATGAAAATTAACCGCCCTATTGTCATTAATCCGCTTATGCAAAAATTAAAATTATTGATACAAAATGGTAATGCATGCACCAAATTGTATCGGATAAGAATGTAGCAAACTGTCAATAATCTTATTGTGAATTCATTTAATTTTATATTTGAGACAAAGGATAAGTTTCAGGTACAAGTACAATATTTGCAGATCAAAACACTCTGCATACTTAAACAATTCATAAAAGAATTGGTATACAGTAATCTGCAATTCTGCATCACTATGACATGAAACTCCATAGACTAAATTATGGAACAGTGACCTTTAAAACAATTATAACACATGGCCCTGGAAATCAACATAAACCTCAGTCAGCATCATATTTGTACCGCTACATTATTTCCTGTCTGCATGTAATCAATGCCAAGCTGAAGCTGAAATCAAATTTCTGTCCTTCCATCCCAGTAGCATGGCCCCATCCTTCTCCACAAGATTATAATGTTCTGAATAGCACCTCAGCAGGTTTCTTATGACAGAATTCACATAAGAACTCAAAGGATATTGACGAAAGCCAGCCATTGTTAATCTTGACTTCCACTTGCCTAACAGCTCATGTCTCTCTACCCTTTCTTTCCCTTCGCAAGCAATAATGTTGACAATATCCCGAGCCAAACAATGTTGCTCCACATTAACCCGCTCCTTGCTCTTTCTCGGAAGAGACAAATCAATGGACTCAAACATTGCCAAGTAGTAATCCAAGGTTTCTATAAACCTGTTAAAGAAGGGAGTGGTATTTGTATTGGATTCTTGCTCTACCAATGTAGTTACCTTGGGAGAAAGAGATTTCACCAATCTCAAAAGTCCATCCCTTGGATTACTCATATCAACACTTTCATCAGCTGTATGATGGAGCTGCAAAGGGAAGTTCACCGCCAAAGCCTCACCAGGCCTAACATCAAGCATGTCTTTTGTCACATCTGGAGCTAAAACAGGCATGCCATGGAACTCAACTGGGATGTTAAATGTCTGAGAGATATCAGCCAACCTTTTCCCAATGGCTTCCAATCCATCACCCCGAACATATTTAGAAAGGGGATCGTCAATCCCTGTGATCCGCACATGGGGAGCTCCACCAGGTCTTGCTGCAAGAGCTTGAAGAAGTGTCATCCATTGAGTTCCCTGACCAATCTGAAAGTCTATGATATGAATTAGGTCCTCATTCCTACATGCTTCAGCAATAGCACCGTTGGCAGCCATGTAACCAAATTTTAAGTAGGGACAGATTTCATACAGTAGCTGCATGTAAGAGAGTAAGTCTTTTCCCTCAGGCTCTCTGCATCTTAGGGCATGGTAGATGTTATTTCCTGATGCCTCCTTCCTTGCAACAAGCCCTTCTACCAAATAAGCACCAAGGCGTTGGATTGGCTCCCCAGTTATAGACACAGCACTTCTAGCCTTCTCTATTAACTGATCAAAACCTTTCATGTTGTTTTCAGACAAGGCTTTGGCACATACAATCAGCAATTGTTTCAAATTGATTGATGGGAATCCTTGTAGCGATGCTTCCTCCATTGATTTATGACGCTTCTCTACATGTGCAACATCACTTAACTGGACCTCATGGCTCCAGGACCTATTTCTTTGGCCAGATGTTGTTGGCCTACTGCTATCACCCAAAGAAGTGCTTGATGTGGTGACTTGATCGTCACCATCAGGTGCCATCAAAGCAGTTTCTAATTCCAGCAATGCATGTCTGGTTTCATGGTCATAACTTGCATCCTGTAGAAAAAAGCTCCTAGTAGATAGATGCAATCCGTCTGCGAGATGGTCTATAGATGAGACAGGCCTATGCAAAAAATGATTGCTTTCCTGCAAAGAGTTAAAGGAGTTGACACCAGAGTGAATTTCCCCGGAGGTGTGCTGCTCCTGGCTGTCACTTAATGCAGAAGAAACAGTATCAGAATCAAAATGAGTAGAAAGGGCCGAATTAGGTGAGTTTCCTATGTCAAGTTTCAAGGATTCAAGCAACCGGTTGGGTATTGGTGAAATAGGAGTACAAGACGATGCGCAAGGGAATCCTGCCGAACTTGTCACGTTGAAACTTAAAAACTGATTCAAGTCCATTCAATGATGATGGCCTCAGCTAAAAGCAGTTGCCTTGGTGAAGATCTGCTTGGGACTTGTATCCCAACACTTTCAATAATAGCAGATAAACCTTGAAAGGCAGAGAAGCCTTCTGTCAATATTAGCAAAACACGACAATGTCATAAAATAATGTTCACAACAACTATCATCTACTAGCCTAACAAGTGGAGAAGCTAGAAGAAACAAGCCATACATAAATGCTCACACATGCATACAAGAAATAGATGAACTTGCATAAACTAAACAAATATGATCTGATTAACACATATAGGGCTATATTTCTATTAGTTCGGAGATTGAATTAATCACTCCTCTCTTAGCCCACAGGAACAAATAGAGCAGAAATTTGGAATAACTGATTTAGCAGGTTGAAGAGGAAAATCAGTGTCAATATCAAATAAATGAAACTAATGAATTTGGAGCAAAAACTTAGATGGGCATAGTCATCACAAAGATTCTTTGAATTCTAAAGTTGTGGTATGGTAGTGCTCTCAGTCTCATCAACAGATTATCATCTACAGAAAATAGGATAAATTATGTATACAAATAGAGTAAAGCAAAAGAAACAAACAGCGATGGAAAATTGTACACCATCAGAATTTATTCTAGAGGTTGCAATTCCAAAACCCCTTCCATGTGCTTTGAAAAATCAGAGGAAAAGATTCCTTCATAAATTTTGTCCACATCAAGAGAAAATCTGCTCATACACTAATTTTCTAATATACACCAGGAGAAAGACTGAGACATCACAAACATAACAAATTTCAAGTAGTAAGAATAAACGAAGCATACAATAACAATAATAGTAACAGCAGCAGCAGCAACAATAACAACAATACCATGTACGTCACAATTCCTCATCGCAGACCCAAAAACTCCTTAGTTTGAAAACGTGGGCAGTCACATGTATCCAAAAGTTAAACCTTGTTATTTCCTGTTGATGTTATTGTGCAGTTGCCCCACTCCCTGATGCTGAGTTCATGGATGCAGCAACATATACACTTTTCATACCATACCAAGTTACCCACAAATGCAGAAAATTTCCTCCAAACCCAGAAAAAGAAACTCCGTCCCAATTCAAAGTCAACTAATCCACCCCACCCAAAACCATTTATTCAAGCAAAAAATCTAAATCAAATCAAAATCCAAAACTTCAACTCAGACCCAAAGTTTTGCAACTTTCAGCAGAAGAAATGATATTTCATCATTTTTTTTCTCTATCAAACAGCAACATACAAAACTCTACATCTTCTTTCAAAACGCAAGACCCCTCAAGTCACCAAGGAGAAACAATCAGTTCTATACATCTACCTATGCAAATTAAAACATAACAGTGAAAAACAAGATACATAAACTGATTAATAATGCGGTTTCACAAGCAACAGCAACAATAACAACGACATGGTGATGGAGCAAACAAAATTGTCTAAGAACGTGAAAAACATTGTTGTAAGCACTTAGCAATTACTATTAGCATTACCTCCAAGACTGGTTAACCAAATTCAACACCTACCAATAGAAAAGACTTTTGAATCAAATACACGTTGAGAGCTAAACTTTTATGTTTTTCGATGTGGGACTTTGGTTTTGAATGAAAACGAAGGTAACGTGAAGAAGGGGTTGTTTGAATTGAAAAACCGCAAATTGAGAACGGTGAGCGTTCAAAACTGGGTATTTATAGGGGAAGAAAAAGGAGGGAGAAAAAGGTTTTGGAAGTTTGACGGGGGAGAAACGGTGACGTCGGGGGAGATTCGTTTGGTCGTGGTGGTGTTGGCGCCGTTTTATAACGGACGTTAAGTGGTTGACTGAAAAACGGTTGAAAACGCCGACCAAAGCACACGTTGGGAACTTAGCTTTCGAATATTCCTCGCTATGGCTAGCTGGTTCTGTCGCTTTCCTGCCATGTGTTTCGGTCAAAATTGATTAAAATATATTTCTTCATCTCATAAATGAAAATATATTAAATTTATTATTTTAAAATTTTAAATATAATTTTACATCTTAAAAATTTAAATGTATTATTTTTTTATCTGAACATAAATTCTAATAAATCTGAACCAAAAAATATTTTGACAAAAGCGTATTAAAAATTTTGTAAGAATAAATTTTAAATATTTTTATATTTACGAAGAGAAAAAACATATTTTAATCATATGAAAGTTTGTTTTTGAGTGAGATTGTTTAGATAAGTATTTCATAAAAGAGTATAAATAAATAAAAATAACTAAGAGATGAAAAGGATAAGAAAACAAATATGTTATGTAAATTATTATATTTTATTGCATAGAATAAAATTAACATGTAGAGTAAATTATTAGTTTCATGTTGTGATTAAGTTTATGGAAATAAAAGGAAAGAACATAGAATAAGAAATGAATGAAGAAATTATCTGTCATACTGATACATAGTTAGTGTAAAAGATGTTATAATTCTAACTAACTAGAATTGATGTTTGAAGTGAATTTTGAGAGTTATTAAAAAAATTAAATAAATTTCTTACAGTAGTACATTACTATTTTGTGACTGAATGATATTTTTTTAATGTATTTAAATAAATTTTAAAATTAGAAAAAAAAACATAATTTTTTTCGTATTTATTTAAGAAAATAAAATTTTTATAGATTAACTAAGAAAAGCTCACCCTTGCAAAGTGAAACGGGAAAGGAGGAAGTTGTTTTAAATTTTCTTTTGTTTTATTTTTTATAAAAACTAATAATATTTTATTTAAACATAAAAGGAATGTTATATTAAAAATTATTGAGTAAAACGATAACATTATTAAATTTAATTTTTAATTACCTTTTATATAATCAAAATATATGGAAAGAAAATTATCTAGTTCTTTTCTTGTTTTAACTTATATATTCGAATAGCACATGTTTTCTATCATATTTCCCATTATCCCATTTCTTCTTATTTTATTATTCATGCCAACAAAGTGTAAAGTTTTAGTTTAGTGCTTTAAAATAATAGTACATTTTAATTAAATTAAACAAGTAACAAATATGTTTAATTTTAGTTTAGGATATCAGAATGTCATTTTTGAAGTTGACTCCAAGGTAGTAGCAGATAGCATGCACAATAATATCCCAGCTCTCTCTAATTTTCATACTATTCTATTAAACTGTAGAACTAAGATCTTTAGCATTGTCAACTCAAGGGTAAATTTTATAAGAAGACAAACAAATAATTTAGCTCACAATCTGGTCAGAGCTTCAATATTTCATACTTGTAATCAAGTGTTTTATTATATTTCATTTGTATTCATAGCACGGTTGATCCAACATATTTAAAGGTCTAAAAGTGAATTTTGACATCAGACATTTTTAGTTTAATAAAAAAATTTAATAAAATTTAATATTTATGTTAAATATTTATATTTTCATTGAAATATTATTTTTTAAACTTTTAAGGATGCAAAGTTATTTATTAATTTATTATAATCGATTTCTTTTAATATTTTTGTAATCAATATTAAAGCTAATTCATTCAATATTTCTTAAAACATTATTGATCTTAAATAAGATTTAATTAATTTTAGTTTTGAAAAAAAATTGTTGAAGCTACCCT
>PYAF01002708.1:35883-73298 GCA_007407185.1 Glycine tomentella | reverse complement strand
TAAAATTTAAAGTAAGGTGGAAAATAGGTATAAAAAAAAAGAGATAGATGATTCAAAGTATAAGTTTGCAAGTTACAATACAATTTTAATATTGAAACAGGATTAACTATGTATGAGAAATTAATATTAACTAATTCTATGAGAAATTAAAATTCATATCATTGATAATAAACTAATAAGATGGAAAAACTAAATCAATCAACATCAAAATTAAAAATCTTTATATTTACATGAATAAGTCCAAATTCATCATAATTTTCAAAATAATGTCAAGTTGTTTTTGCTCCATATACACCTATAACAAAAATTATAATTTTTGTCTTCTTATTTTTTCAAATCCACAATTTTATTCTTTTCATTTCTTAATTGAAACATTCTGTCTCACTCACTCATGATGTTAGTTCTGTATTTTTTAATTGAAACATTTTCTATTTCATTTTTAAAAATTTGTAATTTTAATTCCTATAATCAATTTCAAAAGTTAATTTTTATATTCTGTTAATGTTAACAGACATATATTTATTTATTAATCACAATTTTTTAAAATATTTAATTATTAATAAGCTTAATTTATTAAAAAAAGTATAACCAGTGTCTCAAAATGACCATGCCAACTAACATCATAATTTTTTTAAAAGTGGAGAATGAAATGACTAAATTAAAAAATTGAAGACTAAAATCATAATTTTTTTAAAGTAAAAGATAAAATGTTTCGATTAAAAAATAAGAAAATTTAAATTGAGAATTTAAAAAATAGAATAAAAAATTTAAATTTGAACCTAAATAATTTAACATCACAAGAGTATAGTTCTACGCTAATGTCTCCTTTGTTCCCATTCTGATCTCTTTTGTTATACAAGTAATTAGACGTTAAATTCATAATTTTAAATTTACTTATTTTGAATATTTATAGTTAGCATAAATGCTTTGTTAATATTGAATTTTTTTTTTAAAAAATGTTATGAATGCTTTCTTGAAATTCAGAATAGTTAGAATTAAATAATTCTATTCAAATTAATAATTTAAATTATCTAAAAATTATTATAAATGTTTTCTTAAAGTTTTAAACTTTTAAAAATATTATAAATATATATTTTTAAAACTGAGAATAGTCGTGTTTAGATTAAACATTTTAAATTAAATATTTTAAATTATTTGAAAATTATTATAAACTTTTCAATGATGCTATAAATTTTTAATTCAAATTTAGAATATTTGAAATTAAATAATTAAATTCGGATTGGTTGACTTGGCGTTCTCCTTCTTGTACCGGGTTAGGTGTAATTCGGACAGAGCAGCCAGAGTCCAAGAGGTGCCTTGTAACTTTTATTTTTGAGATCAGCATATAAACAATGCAGTAAATATGCATCTTTGTTATTCTGAAACGTAATCATTAAAAATTTATACATTTAAAAATATAAAATAAAGTTAATTATATATTACATATAAGACAAAACTTATATACTACTTTTGTATTATTCTCAAAAAAAATTAGAATTTCATCTTAATTGATAATTCTAATAAGAGAATATATAATATTAACAACATCTATATATACATCTAAATTTTGTCTTGTTATATACAATACTGCAATTGATTTTTTTTTTATCGCAATTGATGTAAATGTTAACATTTTGAGTTTTTACAATGAATAATTATGAAACTGATAAAGATACTTTATTTGGCATTACGGTCAAAATCCGAAAGCCATGTTACTCCCAAAATTATCACATGGGATTTATCTATTTCGGCTTCTCAATGAGAACGATCAGACACAAGAATTTCATATTTGCGTTCTCATGGCAACAATTTCTGGCCCCTCCAATTCTTAATTGGTTATATATGGAAGTGGTTACAAAAGAAGAAAAAAAAAATACTAACATATTAACATTGCTTTATACGTACCACGTTCCCATTAATGACCAAGCCTCAAAATCTACCTGATTTATGGTCTTGAATTCTTGATGGTACAACACACGTATCCATCAATACGGATATTTTATAATTGGAACGTACTCTTGGCATTATATGTGTATATATAAAGTCATAAATTGGATAGGCACACTGATTTTGATCCCTAGCTTGTTTCCTCCAACCACAACTCCAATCTATGTCCCATTACAGCAGATGGAACAAAAAACACAGAACTGATTCTTGAAAAGTGAAAGCAAATTGGAATTTTGATTCTCAGCCACGTGTAATAATATATGATATAAAGTATTGTGTCTATATGCAACAGAAGAATGGATCGGATAAGGATGATTTTTTTTTTTAAAAAAAAGGGAATTTTTTGTTTATATTTTAAGTTCTATATTATAATTTGAGTTATTCCGGAATCTAGACTCACTATTCCTCTTACGTCTTCAAAAATATATTTAACTCCGATTTTATTGACCGATTCCTTTTTAATGAGAAATAATTAATGCCATCACCCATGTTCACAATGTTATACTCATATATATACTTTAAAATAACACCTCTGTTTTGAATCTATTTAAGCATCGTACATTTTTTATATATCTAATCAAGTTTTGATGCATGCATGGTTCAGATAGTTCGATTGTGATAGCATCACTTAAAGAGATGAAACATTTTTAACGTGCTAGCGCATTATTCATATAATATGATTGTGATAGAATCTATTAAAGAGATATAACATTTATAATTTTCTATTGCATGATTAAATTATATAGTATTCATTAACAAAATATTGAAATTAAAACGGTAAAATGTAGATCATCATATAGCCCAAAGATAATATTTTTGTAAGAAAGAATATGGTTGGCAAAATGGGTTTGGCCCGTCGGGCCAGCCCGTGTAGCCCGCAAAAAAACGTGGGCTGAGTTGATAATATCAGCCTGCAAATCAAAAACGGGACGGGCCAGTCCAACCCGCAGAACTGCGGGCCAAACGCGGGGCGAGGCAGGTCAGCCCGCTAGGCCAATATTATTTAAAATATTAAATATTAAAATTAAATAGATATATTTGACATATTTTGAAATAGGTATATTTTTTTAATTTATACTCTTTTGCACTCTCATAGTTAACTTTTAAGTTTTAATATTAAAATATTTATGATAATGATACTTTCAAATAGTCTTTCATTACTAACATATTACATTTTGGACAGTTTACATCCGTAAATTCCATTTACAAATGGTGTAATTTTGTGAATTATCACATGACATCATTTATTTAACATTAATTTTAAATTATTTACTTTTATTTAACTTTGTGTTTTTTTGATTTATCATATTTGTATTTTTAATAATTTTTTTGTATTTATTTTTAAAATTAACTTTTTTATTTCTTTTAATTTTTTAGGCGGACTGACCCGCTAGCCCGCTGGCCCGCATTAAAGCGGGGCGGACTAGCATTTTCAGCCCACTTTGCAAAAGCGAACCAGGCCAGCCCACCCTGCATTTTTTGTGGGCCTAACCAACCCGTCCCAGTTTTTTGCAGGCCTACCCATTTGTCATCCCTAAGAAAGAATGTAAGCAAATATCAGCTTAAACAACTGAATTCTCTCTACTAAGAGAAGTGACTGAATTTAATATTCAATAATGACTTGAATATGAATATTTCCAAACAAAAATATTTATCTACCCATTTGTCATCCCTAAGAAAGAATGTAAGCAAATATCAGCTTAAACAACTGAATTCTCTCTACTAAGAGAAGTGACTGAATTTAATATTCAATAATGACTTGAATATGAATATTTCCAAACAAAAATATTTATCTAAGAAAAAAGTATATTGACGCCATTAAGCTAGTAACATTTGCCTTTTCCACTTTTTTAATACCATTTTGGACGAAAAGATAAAAGACTTTATTAATGGTCATTTATTATTAGTGTAAAAAAATTTATTCTATCAATTAATTAGATATTTTTTTATTGATATGACTTTCAAGATAATTAATATAAAAGTTAATCAATTTATTAAAAATATTATTAGATGATGATATAAAATTATTTTACATTATTACCAATACATAAATTATTTTCTCGAGATACAATGTGGGTAAGGATTAGCACAAATCCTTTATTTATTTTGATGTCTAGAGTCCTTTTTAAATTGAAAGGAAGAAATTTAAGAAAAGAAACGGTGTTGATCGATTTTGAGTAAACCCAATAGAGGGAAGAGTTAAACTTTATACACCAGTAAAAAAGCTCATGCACCCAGAAATGAACAGTAAAATACCGGAATTGCCCCTAAGGAAATAAGTAAATTACAGACCTCTCATTTCCCTTGTCACTATTCACCTCCTTCTTTACGCGCTTGCCGTCTCATTTGCTTCGCTTATTTGCGATTTGGTGGTGGTTGCCGGCGCACACCCTTGCTGTGGTCAGGTCGAAGTTGGGTTTTGCTACATTGCCAGTTCTTGGTCGACTGTGGGAGGTGCCATTGTCTTCCGGCCGCCGTTTGAGGTAAGGGTCGCGTTGGGAGGGTGCTGTGTGTCGTACGGATTCGCTAATCCGTACGACAGTATAGCTGAATTTTTTTCCAATTTCTGAATGTATGAATTGTGTTTTGATGGATGTTTTATATATTTGAGCCCCTAAGAAAGTTAATTGAATCATATTATGGCATTAGATGATGTAGTAATGATGATAGCAGTAATTTTTGGATTTGTGGAAATTGATTTGTTTGCTATGCATTATATTAAACTGTAAATTGTGGACTGCAACAAAACCACATTGTTCTGTGTGGATGGATCATATAAAAAGTGAAGATGTTTTAAAATGATTAACAGAGAAAGATATTGAAATTTTAACGCTTATGATTGAAGTTGTGACCTTGTGATTTAACTTGTATAGTGGATGATATTAGTTGTGAGAGACATTGTTAATTTTAATTTGAAGCACATGATTAACATGAACGTGATACATCAACATCATATACAGTCATTTCGTCGAAGTGTAATAATAATTAGTTGTGGCTTATTGGTGTTATGCTATTGTACCAGTTATGATTAATGATTAGTGTTTAGTGGGTCATGATGGTTCCGTTGGCTTTGGTAGTGGTGATGATGGTTGGCTTTTTGGTTTTATTTGAGTATCATTTTACCAACTTTTGTGGCGAATTGGTGTTATGGTATTATACCACTTTTGGTTGGCTTTGATAGTGGTTATCATGCTTCGGTGTATTTGTTAGTTGTGGGTTATTAGTGGTTGTCCTGATGGTTGGCATTGTGATTGTTTTGTTGATTGGATTTCATATTTTTGTATTTGAATGAGATGTTAATTGCAGATTGGTTTGTTGTATAGCAGATTATGGCTAGAACATGAGGAGGACATCAGTCATTAGGTCGACATGGAGGCAGAGGATCGAGTAGAGATGGAGGCAGAGGTAGTGGGACTGAAGAGGCAGGTCTGGAACGTCGGAGGCCTACGGCATCCGCCCGAAGACAAAGGACAGGGCCAGCTGTTGAAGACCCTCCACTTTCGGATGCATAGTTGGGGCTGTTATGGATGAGGATGATCATGTAGAGGACCCACGTGTGGAGGGAGATATGCCTACCATGGAGGGTGTTGGTGATGAAGTAGAATCGTTTCCAGGAGGGCCACAGGACGGTTCTGTATTGACAGAGTATGCTGAGCATGTGGCTCTTAGAGTCTGGGAAGGACAGGTATAAGTTGTGTTGTTGAAATTGGTTTGCTTTTTGAAGTATATGACTGACATTGATGTAAATTGATTGCAGGATCGACCTGAGTTGAAATTGGCGTCACATGGAAGAAAGGTTCATAAGTTTGGCCGGCCTGCACCCCAGATAGAGGGACTTGTTGCTGCTAGTGGCCTAGCCCCGTTGATTTCATGCTCAGTGGAGACGGGGGACAGGGGTTTACTCTCAGCCTTTGTGGAGAGGTGGCACTCTGAGACCAGCAGCTTTCACCTGCCTGTTGGGGAGATGATGATCACCCTCGATGATGTCAGTTCGGTGTTGCATATCCCGATCGAAGGAGAGCTGTTATCGTATGACCCTATTGATGTGGGCGACGGAGTTCGTTTGACTGTTGAGCTACTTGAGGTATCCGCGGAGGAAGCTGGAGCGGAGATGGAGCACTGTCATGGTGCATATGTGCGATTGTCTTGGCTGCGAGACATATACGCAGTGAGATGTGAGCAGCTGCGGTGGGATGTAGCAGCCAGAGCGTACTTGCTTCATCTGGTGGGGTGCACACTCTTTGCCAACAAGAGTGCTACACACATTAGTGTGGTATTCTTGGAGGCATTCAGAGATGTGGGAGAGGCAGGACGATTTGCTTGGGGTGTGGCAGCATTGGTTCACATGTATGCTAATCTGAACTATGCATGTCAGCACCATGGTAAACATCTTGCCGGTTATATCACGTTACTTCAGGTAATCATTTCCAGTCTTACCAGTTAAAATTAAATGTGTAATTGTGATAACATTGGTTGAATTGTTTTAATTTATGTTGCAACAATTATGGTGTAGGCTTGGATCTATGAGCATTTCCCGTCGGTTGGAAATGTGACTGCTCAGCAGGGTTACCTGGAGACACAGCCACGTGCTTGTCGATGGAAGGCTGCCCAGGCATTACCGTGCACCACATACCGGAGGCGACTAGACAGGTTGGTTGTCGACGATGTTTGTTGGACTCCCTATGCTGATCATCATGCGCAGAGAGAGTTCGACATCATTTCATTATTCTCCGGGTATGTTCGGTGCGGCCCGATTATGGTCAGACATTTACCTGAGAGGGTGTTGCGTCAGTTCGGATATGTTCAGCCGATTCCAGAGACCCACGTTACAGAATCGCTATGCATGGATGAGGTAGATGACAGATGGATACACTTTGGGGACCACCTTGCAGCCACCACAGATGTTGTTACTCATCCTAGTCAGACGGTGGTTGGCTAAATGGATTGGTTTGTCCGAGTCTCTCATCCATATATGCGCCCCCCTCAGCTTGGCGATCCTGTTAGGCACCCTGTGACCGATACACATGTCTCATCAGATCCTCCACATTTTCAGCCCGATGACCCAGCACCAGTTCCAGCTACATCTGAGGAGCCTCCACATGCTTTGGTATGAAACAACTTTATACGATTTTGTTTTCAATTGTATTGATGGTTATGTTATTAACTGTTACTGTTGGACATTGGTTCAGGCTACATTCGACAGGATAGCGCGAGGCTTACAGGAGATGATAGACCTACGCATGGTTACTCCTGGGAGTGATGCCTATGCCGCTACTGAGCGCCTACTGCGTATAGCTCGTTCAGTGACCGAGGAACGATGTGTCTATCAGCGGCAGAGACGGACGAGGCAGAGGCGGCAGTAGAGATGCATGTGGAGGCGTTTTATTTATTATTGTTATATGTATCGTAGTTGTTATTGTACTTCATGTTCTATGAACAGATGGATTAGTTTGACATTGTACTTCATGTACTTCGACATTATATTATCGTTTTAACATTGTCTATAACATTATCTTTGTTTCCTGTTATCGCTTGTCATGAAAACATATTTATACAACAACACATGGTATTAATGGTGTGACAAAGCATCAAAATACGTCATGCTTAAACAACATTCATCATTTGTTAACAATATCAACTTAAATAATACAATTTTAACTAATGTCCTAAGTCAACATAATCAGTACGGGTATGTTGAAGTTGTCTATAAGCTTGTATTCTATATTGGTAAGGAACTATCCATTGATTTGCAACATTGTAACAATTCCTTGACCATAACAACGCAGGTGGCGGAATAGGACATCCAGCTTTCAATGCAACCTGAAAGAATAACCAACATCAAATTAGGTTAACATTTGTTATGAGGCTTTCGGACATAAACTATGTTCAACAAATTATACCTGAACAAAATGATTTCCAAACACATGTCCAATACAAATAACCCGATGGACATTTACATCTGCAGGTGGTTGGCTTCTTAAAGGAAAGAACGTCATGTTTTGTTTCAAAGACAGAGAAACAAGAACCAGGTTATACCGTGATGCAATGACGTATCCCAGATCGGTGATATCCATCCACTTATCAATTGTTACCTGACATGAAGACCACTTAACTGCGTAAATATAAGTAGCATGGTTAATGTATAAGTATAAACATAGTAACATTATTTTACCTTTGACAGCCCGTCAACAAGTAGGGACCGTTTCAATTGCTCAAATCTGTCAAAGCCACCAAACAATGTTATGTATTCACCAGACCATTGTGCAAGTTCTTTAAGCAAATAATTGCGAACCAAAGACCAAGAATCTTCACCGTAACCTAGTAAAGCCGCAATAACACGAAATCCACAGTTACCATCAGCTTTAACATCAAGGATGTCTACAATGAAATCATGCATGAATGTATGAAACTGATCCAGCATCGGTAGCTTGGTCTTTGTATGCCTGTCATCAGTCGAAGATGATGTTGCAGGATGTTTTGGTGTGGAACAACTATTCTGAACAGAATGTAGTTCGTCCACATACTCCTAGTAAGATGGATCCTGCTTGGTTGACCTCGCGTGTTGCGAAACTTTTCTCTTTTGAGCACCTTTTGTTTTAACTTTTTCAGGCGGAGGACACATTGAGTTTTTGTCAGGATATGCAATTTCTCTAAGTTTTGTCTTTAAAGAGACCTTCCCAGAAAAATCAAGGTTATTAAAACGCATAGATATGGCTTCAATCTCTCCACTTATGTCCACCTGGCCCTCATCTACACCTTGATCTTCAAAACTTAACCTCCGCCAAAAGAAATGAACAGCATCAATAGGTATGGACCCAAGAACATACTTAGCTAGCTCACATGCACAAGGCAGTCCATGCGTAGTTCTCATAACACATCCACAACGTTTTTTGCTTTTGCCTGCGTAATTGACTCGCTCATACTCAGCAGCTAATTGGTTTAACGCATACCTGGACACCATTCCAATCAGTCGTTTATACAGTGTTACTTTAAACACATGACCCACCACATGTGTGCTTCTCTCCAATGATGCCCTAATTTCAGTATGTTGCAAGGTCAGCATGTTGTGCATTGCATCCCATACACCACACAGGTCGCCTAGGCTATTCTGCAACAGCCTCTTTAATGTCCAATGTGCTGACTCGACCCTACAATCCAATGATAACAGTCAAAAACTATCAATGACAATATAAACGCAATAACTTAACAAAAGTTAAACATTTGCTAACCTGTTAGTTGTTGTGTTACTCAAATGCATAAATTGTTTGGTCCATGCTGTAACAAATTTTTCTTTGTGTGGATTAAGCCATGTGGTTTTCACGTAATCAACAAACGCAGACCATGGAGAACACGCAATGTCAAACTTTGCCATACAATCATCAAATTCTTCCTCATTAGCACAGTCCACAAGACTTCCCCAGGCTTCCATCACATACTCCCATGTATTGCTCTGTCAGATAAAAGTCTTACATTTAGCCTTCACATTTTTTTCAATATGGAACCGACAAAGTAAATTAGTACACATGGGGAACACAGCTGTAACTGCACTCATCAATGCTAAATCTCTATCAGTGACAATGACCTGAGGGAAAAACTCAGCTTTAATAAATATGCCTCTAAAACGTTCTAGGGTCCAAACAACATTGTCTACACGTTCAGCTTCTAATAAAGCAAATGCAGCTAAGAACGTCATCCCAGTAGGAGTGACACCAACAATGTCCAATAACGGAAGTCTGTACCTGTTTGTTTTGTATGTACTGTCTATGAGGAAAACAACATTATATGCATTTGTTAACTTAACTGCATCTGGATGGGTCCAAAACAGGTCACGAACGACATTTTCATCCTTCACTCTATGCCAATGAATATACATGTCACGTTCAAGAAGCTTCATCAAGTGTTGCAATTCAGTATTACCTTCTCTTATACGCGTACGATATCTATATCTTGCATTCGTTACTTGCTTCAAAGATGTACAACTATCGGGATTGTGTTCTTTCAAAGTTAGCAGAATATTCTTAGGATTCACCATCGCCCTTGTCATATCATGCACAACAATCTTCTCATCCTCTGTCAGTCGACCTGTATATGGGTGTCCACATAATGAGTTTGCCAAAGGATGATTATGTGTCCCACATAATAATTTCACCTTCTACCCTTCACCTCCCGGTACTGGTTTGGCTTGCAACTTAAATGGACAACCACATTTTCTAGTACTAGTCACTGTAGGCACCATGTTTTTGTTGAATGGTCTATACTTTCCACTCCTTTCACAACCAATTAAAACAAATGATGTTCTTCCCTTCTTTCCAGTATACATATCTGACCTCATTATCACAGCTACAACCCCTTCTCATATGCAACATTCCTAGCCCATTTTAATACATCCTCGCGTGAAGGGAACAACTACAAAAATCAATAACAAATTTTTAACTTCCATAACTGATGTATTTAAAAACTTTAACCAATTTACAATTGATATAAATACCTGACAAGTACCGAAGGCTGCAGAACAGTCAACTTTGTCAAACCCACTACGCTCATCTCCAATATCTTCATTCATATAATTTTCTTCAGACATAATGTAATCATACATCTACTGATCGTTGTCCATCTTAACAAACTACAATAAATTATTGATAATTAAATTCATTTTTAACCAATTAAAACCACTTAAAAGCTTTTTTTTTAAATTATTGATAGTGTACGGATTGCTTGATCCGTATGGTGCATACGGATTAGCTGATCCGTATGATTCATACGGATTATCTGATCTGTATGATTCATACGGATTAACGGATCTGTATGAGTCATACGGATTACATGATCCGTATGATGCATACGGATAGCTTGATCCGTAACTTCCCCAAACTCAGCTTACCTTCACCACCACCGCTGTTTGCAACTCCAAGCCACCCACCACCGGCAAGCCAAACACCACAGGCCAAAACGCACAGCTACAGACCAAAACGCAGTCAACCACTACCAAAATGAAAGCTTTGATAATAAAAATAGGAAACCATTTCGCGTGCTGCAGCTGCTCAATCCTCAGCCTATATAAAAAATGATGGAGGGCATTTTCGATATTTTTTAAAATTTCTGGGTATATGAGCTTTTTTACTGGTGTATAAAGTTCTACTCTAGAGGAAAAAGAAAGTTAGGCCCAATACCGTTATATAGAAGCCCAGCAAATTTTCAACCAAGGAAGAATTTAGGAGTCTCACAAAGGAAATTAAAGGAGAAAAGCAGCAAAGAAATTAAAAAAAAAAAAAATCTTATTTGAATGTGTTAGAATTTTTTTAAGAAAAAAACACTAGATTTAACCCAAACATATGCTTTCCCTGAAATGGGAGTGTGGAACTACTGAGTATTTTTTTTTTCAAGGTTTTAAAAATATTTTTTCTTATGATAAAAGAGAATAAAAAACAAGCTATGTTAAAATTATTTTTTTAATTTAACAACATATATATATATATATATACTCGATTTTATAGTACTTATTGAAAGTGACAACTGACATGGGGACAGATGAAGAATGAATTTAATTAAAGATTGTTTTACTTTTATACTGTTATTATAAATTATCACGTAAAGAATTATTGAATTTTATAACAATTATAACAGTTCACTCATTCTTTCCACCGTTAGTGGACATGTAAAAAAGCAACCCAATTTCAATCAAAATAAATAAATAGAATGCAAAAAGAAAAAAAATGCAGGGATAGAAAATTTGACACAATTATAACATGTGTCCATCCTTATAAAGTTATATATTACTTTGACATGTATAAAAAGTATAAAAAAAAAAGTTAATAAAAAACTAAACTAAAAATGGGGCAAATAAAGCTCAAATAAACAGATGAAACAGTAAAAAAAAAAAAAAAAGATGAAATGTATGTGTGTGTGTTTTTTTTTGGTTGTAGTCAATATTTGAATTTTAAATTTATTATTAGGACCCTGGGCCCTCCATGTAATTTATGGTCCCAAACTGAAGCAAAACATAAATGGAGTCCAGCTAAATCGCAGTATACAATTATAGTTAATAATATTATGAAATAAAGGAAAACAATAGCAAAAAGAATATCCAAAAGTATTTAATATTTTATTTTAAATTTAAGATTTAAATCATATTGAATTTAAGTCATAGAGACTTACTAGAACTCAAATAACAAGTATACTTCTATTATTATCCATTCTAATTCACGCAAATAAAAATAAAAATAAAAATAAAAACTATTTAATTTTTTCATTGCTAAAACAAAGCAACGAAACTTACAATTCATTGCTAAAAATAAAAACCATTTCAATCATATTGAACATTGATGTGGAACAATATAGCCACAGAATAATGGCACATGCATTTGTGTGAATTACATGGGTCTCAGAGTTAGACCCTACAAAGTCTGATATTTTCTTCCTTCAAGCTTATGCAATATGATAGTTTGTATCTTTGCCTTCAAGTTACATACATGTGCCTACAATTGATATGGTCATACATCCATCAAATATCTCTAATTAAAATGAAATTATGCGGTTCATTATAGAAAATAAAATATATAATTTTTATATGAGAAAATCAAATGCTGATATTATGAATACATATATAATAAACTAGAGTAACATCCATGCTCTCTAGAAGTAGGGGAAGAAAAAAGTTTCAAACAGTTGGTCCATACTTTTAAATAAAGAGACTGTAGACTGATAAAAATATTTGGTGTGTAGGCCAATACGAATTTTTTTACAGATATAAATCATAAAAAATGTCGGCAATTAAATAAGCTAGCAACATTTGTCTGATTCAAAGTAGTTCTTCGACAATTGTTGTTGTACATTTATTTTTAGAGTAAATTATATTTGTATTTTTTTTATTTTGCTTAAATTTCATATGATATTTCTTTTTTTTTTTACACATTATTTTTACTCCCTTTATTAATAATGTTCTTAACTAAATTGAAATATATGAGCAGATAAAATTGTTCTTATATTTTAATTGTCCCAATAAGTTTTAGATTTTAGAATTCACGTTTCATTCTTCTTCACCATTCGCGAGTACTATTCATCTTCCTCTTGTTGGCGAGTTCTTCTTCAGTGTCTAGGGGGTGCAAATTCCTCTTTCTCTCACGTTCACATTCCATTCATCTTCACCGTTCGCGAGTTTTTCACCGTTTCTTTTCCAGTTCGTGAATTCTCCATTATTCCTCTTCCAATTCGCTAGTTCTCCCCTGTTCCTCTTCCAATTCGCGACGTTCACTAGTGCCTCCATTTGTCTTCCTCTTCGACATTCACGAGCATTCTGTTTCTCTTTCTGTTCCACGATTTCTGTTCACGTTAGGATTATGCTTGTAAATGACCATTGGACCTTGTATATAGATTATTTTTTAAGATTATTTATTTAATTTTGATTGTTTATGGTTGTCTATTTCTGAATGAGGTTTGAATGTAGGATCAGTTTGGGACGACTTATAATTTTTAAAATCATTTGTTTATTATTGTTGATTAAAATAGTGTAGATGTTTGTGACCATAGCAAACACAATGGATAAACTCTGGAAATTATTTGTTTATGATTGTTGATTAAAATAGTGTTGATGTTTAGGACCATAGGAACACAATGGATGAATTGGAATACATAGGTCCTGAACTGATCCACTTTACAGACCAACGAGGAGAACAAAGTGAGATATGCAATGTTGATATTGATACGTTTGGAATGTTCAACGCATATGACTATGTGAACAACATTACTAATGATTTAGACTTGCCACCATGTCACCCTTTTATTTTGTGATTTTGTTCTACTGCTAGTAGTAAAATTCTTCTCCTTAAGAATGATCATGATGTACTGAAAATGTTTGTTGAGAATCAAAGTTCAGTTCATATGTATGTTAGTAAAACAAAGGATGAGAGGAAGGGTGTTAACACCGCGTACCAATAAGGTGGGTTCACGTCCAACAAAAAGTTGAGTTTACGTTCAATTACAAAAAAGAAGAAGAAGGAGTCTCAAATATTTTCAGGTTGAGAGGAAGAAGATGAGAATATTTTAAACATAAAATTTTATTAAAAGTTAATTTTGTTAAATTATTAAACGGTGTTCGGGATGGAGGGGGTTTGAGTGTAATGTGAGGTAAACAATTAAGAGGTTTTTTTTGTAGGGTGTAAAAAGAGAGGCGTTTCGAGTGAAATTTGAGCAAAACACAAGGGATGCGAGTGCAATTTACTCTTATTTTTATGTTTTTTTTCCTGATTTTTTCTTAATGTTATTTCTATGAATTCACATGATAAATAGAAATTGTAATTTATATGACATGACTAAAAATAAGTTTTTTTTTTTTTTTTGTAAAATTCAGGAATTAAATTAAATGATATGAAACTATGAAATTAAAAATAAGATTCATGAAAGTATGGAAACTAAAAACTATTTTTTCCTTTTAATTTTTAAATTTAAGTTTTTATTTTTTCTCTAATTTTTTTTAGTTTTAAAATAAACTCATTTTTAAAAAAATGTTTTGGTGTGGTAAAGACAATTACCACAATAATGACAACAATGTTGTCGTGCTGGCAATAGTATTTGACATTGGTAGTGGTGATGATAGTAAGTAAGATATAGGCGACATTCTCAATTAGTGATGGTTGATGATAATGGTGACAATATAGATGTTGGTATCGGTAACAATGACGATAATAATATTTTTGGTGGTGAAGATAATAATGATAGTGATAATAACAATGTTGATAATGATGATAATAACTATAACAAGAATGATCATTTGTTAAATGTAAGAAGAATACTTTTTAAAATAAAATTTAAATTCACAAATTCTTTTTCATGGGTTTAAAAATAAATATAAAAATATAGTGTAAATCCTTGATCCCATATTCAATTCCTATTTATGAAAAACAACACCAATATTTATTATAAGTTAATGAAAATTCTTTGTGGCATACGAATCGGTGATCAAAGTTTGTAATCTTAAAATTTGAGTATAGTTTGTCTCATGTTTAAATTATATTCTCTATTAATATTATAAGGATTACTAATAGTAACATAAAATTGTCCCCCTCCCCGCCTCCCATTTTGGACGCACATATCCTTCATTTTGTATTAAGAATATTTATGTTGTTATATATACATACTTTTTATTTTCCTTTTAATTTCTATACAGCTAATAAAAAATAGAAAATATATTTTCGGTATTATATATCCCTCTTTTTCTTTTATTTTATTTTCTTTCTATTTTTTATTTTCACTCTTTTAATTTCTAAACTAAATAAAAAAAATCATTCACGGAATATCCAACTCGTAAAATAAGTAAAATATATTCAAAGTAATTACTAGTTCTGTTTGCAATAGATTCTTTTAGGAGTGTTTGCAATAGTTTTTATTTTAAAGGAAAAGTGGCTAATGATAAGTAAATGTTCAGTTGCACTAGAGTGGTTGATAGATTAGCCTCACTGGCTTTTTCATACCAGGAATATATATGTATGATGACTCGAGGAAAGTTTGTTTAGAGTGTGTTTGGATAAAGTATTTTAAAATTTTAGGAAATTTAAAATTTAGAAAAATTAAAATGTATCAATTAAAATTTTTTGATTTTTAAAATTTCTTGTTTGGATAAATCAATTTAAATTCCTTGAATTTCAAATTTATTGTTTGGATGAAACAATTTAAATTTTTTATATTTTATATTCTTTAATCTGTTTGAATTAAATAATTTCAATTTATTATATTTCATGTTTTTTATTTTTTCTCCAATTATATTTTAAAAATATAAATGATCATATAAATAAAAATTGTTATTTTTATAATAATTGCTTTAAAATATATATATATATATATATATATTCTTATTCAATTATATTTTAAAAATATAAATTTATAACTAAAGCATAAAAAAAGATATTGCAACAAGAAAAACTAAAACAAAAGAAAGCGTATATAAAGTACTTCCTCTACATTTTATCATCACCAGTGTCATTAAAAATATAAAATGAGAATAATTTGAACATTACTGATTCCAGAATACAATCACTATGTATCCCTGCATATCAAGAAATCTATATGCAGTTCTGCCTGTGGAAGACAACAATATCATCAAAATACATTGATCAATGTCCATTCCCATGTGTCTCATGTCTAATGGTATATAAATTGTCTAGTTACACTAGTCAAGAAAGAAAATTCAATATCATAAAGTAAAGCTACAAATAATATGTATTTTAAGCACAGTAAATCTTTGTCATCAATCG
The DNA here is from genome assembly GCA_007407185.1 of Glycine tomentella. Classification (NCBI taxonomy): domain Eukaryota; kingdom Viridiplantae; phylum Streptophyta; class Magnoliopsida; order Fabales; family Fabaceae; genus Glycine; species Glycine tomentella. Next base: position 57,105 of record PYAF01002708.1, on the reverse strand, counting down.
TCCAAAGATTTCACGCAATGCTTCTGCCCATCTAGATGTAGAATCTTCCATCATATAGACATTATAACCCATATCTCTAAAATACTCAACTAATGTGATTCCTGCAATTCAAAAAAGGATTACATTATCAAAATCAATGTTAAAACTCTCATGCAGCACACAGGCCAAACGAATTCATTAATCATTATAAAGGAAAATATAATAAAAATTCAGCTCAACTGAAAAATATAGGAATAAAAATTAGGACATAAATATGCAGAATATGGGTCATTTTCCCTACTTTTGACACTAAACTCAAATCAACAACAAAGTTTACTGCACAGCAATGGCAGGTGTTGAGTAATACTATTGATTGAAATCCCACAAGACTTTCGCAAGCCAAATAAATTATAGTTAACAATATGAAAGAATTAGTAAATATTAATTCTCAACAATAAATAAATAGAATACAAGAGCTACAAAGTCACATGTATAATTTTCTCATGATGCCGGTTGTCCCAACAGAATTTGAACAGAAAACATAAGCCTCAAGAATTTTGAGTTAGCATTAAAGCTAGGCTCATTTACATTCTCGCTTATCCCTTTAGTTGATTTTTCTTCTTTAATTTACAAGTTCTCAAAGTCACGTATTTAGCTTATTCCTTCAAAATTTAGAACATAAAAAATTAGAAAGATAGCAAACTCCCCTAGATTAACACAAATAAACACAGAAAACAAAGCATCTTGAAGTATACTCCCTTTTCCTGGCAATCCTCAAAACAAATTTCAATTAACTAGTCCAAGGTGGGTATCAAATAAGTTTCCTCACTTACTCTGCCTCAAGATAGCACAAGACTTCATAGCTCACAAAATTCCATCCATGAAAAACCCTCTCATGCATGCACAGAGTGTAATCATAATTCAAAACAATCCTCAAAACAAATTCAAAAGCAATCAACAAAACAAAAATATGAGAAACAATTGCCATAAACAACTGTGCGAGAGCAAAAAAAAATTGAGATACACTAATTAATTAAGGAATGAATTTGCCTAACTCAAAATTAGTGAAGAACGAAATCAAACACGAAAAGAAAAACTAAACCCGAGATAAAAAAATGAAACGAAATCAACAAAACCAAATAATGAAATTATAAATGAAAATCAGAGATAAGAGATGAACCTGGTATGAACTACCACGAGCGTGAACCACCGCGAGAGAGAGCATGAACCACCGTGAGAGAGGGTAAGAGCGTGAACCAATGCGCGAGGGTTTGCGTTTGGGTTCACAAGAGCGTATGAGCGAGGGCTCGAGAGAGATATGTCACCGAGAGCGTCAAGAGAGCGAGGGCTCGAGAGAGATATGTCACTGAGAGTGTCAAGGGAGCGAGGAAAGTGAAGGTCCACCTCCACGAAGGTTTCGAGAAAGTTTAGAATTCCTTTTATTTTGATGGAATTTAGAATTACATACTTTTAACTAAATAAAATTACGTTTTCAAATTCCAAAATTTTAAATTTCTTTCAGTAAAATATCTAAACAAGTGATTTTAAATAGAAATAATTTAAATCCCTTTAAAAATTACTTTCCCCATTTTAATTCCCTCATCTAAACATACTCTTAGAGATTGAATCTCTTATCTCTAGTTAATTGGTGTTTGCAATAGTACCTAGCTATATAGTTTGCATATATATATATATATATATATATATATATATATATATATATATATATATATATGACCTTATTGTACAAGTTAGCTTTCTCTCTTTTTTTATTTTATATATGGTCATATTTTTTTTTTTAAAATCAAATACTTAATTTATTCAAATTAACCTATAATAATAAATTTACGAATCCACAAACAGATTCGGAGTAATACATGTGGCAAAAGATGACACGTATTCTTCCCAATTATTTTGTTTCGTTACAAAATCAGATTCAAATTTAAATTAAAATCAATCATAATAATACATTTATGTCTCATAACATATTTAAAACAAATTTGTGGTTAATTCTTGCAATAAGTCTATTGTTGGCAACTGATCTTCATGTAATATTAACTAAATGTAGAGTTATTCTTTCAAATATCACAAAACTCTAAAGTGAGTTTTAAAGTGAGACAAATTGCTCATACTTTGATAAAGACATCCAGATTTTATGTTTGTAATCATTAACTTTGATATTATTCCCATTTATATTCGGCCCTTAATTATTAATGAAATTTCATAACTGAAAAAGAAAATTCATAAAAATATCTTACATGAATATAATTATTAATATTGAATATATAGAGAGAGAGAGAGAGTGAGAGAGATTTGTTAAAATATCTTATCTACTATTAAAATATATATGAACATAAATATTTAGTAATACATTTATTAAATACAAATATAAATATGGATATAATATATATTCATAAAAATTTTATTTTCCTAAAAAATTAGGTTTATATTAATAAAATTAATATAACATGTTTATGATTAGGAATATAAACTTATTTGAATATATTTTAATTTTCACAATGATTTTCACACATAAATATTTTAAATATTTCACACTTATAAATTAACACCGTGTATGACAAGGAATTTTACACTAGTTAATACACAATCTCAAAGATGATATAACATTCATTATCAAACCTAAAAAAAACCTGCAGTTACTAATAAAGAATGTGTATATATGATTAACCTTTTTGTGTTCAATTTTACAAAAAGCTGATTTCAAATCCTAATTTCACGAACTCGATCAGTCTCATGACTTACGGAAACAAACTTGAAACACCTTGAAACATTATGCTTTCTAGAGCTGTGTGCTGGGGACAGTTCATACACAAACAAAAGGTTTTGTCGAGCTTTTTTAAAAAAAAATATTATTTTTATTTTAATAATCTGAATCGACCGTTCTGGCAATAATTAATTCCATCCCTCGATTTTGCTTGTTTTATATCTCTAGATATTCCTTCCTTTCTAAAATAACTTATGTTTAAGATTTTTTCATACATATTAAAAACATTAATAAATAAGTTACTTATTGAAATAAAGTTTCAGTGTTGTTATTCTGCATAAATATATTATTTGTAACTATTAAAAAATTAATGGTAGAAGTTAAAAAATTGATAGACGCAATACTAAAAAAATATTAAATTTATGTACTTTATTTGAAACAAATTTAAAATAAAAGTATTAATATATCACTATAAAGTAAAAACATCAATCCACGTAAAATTTTTATGTTAAAATATCAGTCATTTTGGAATATAAAGAATATATAGAACAAGTTATACGTAAAGTTAAAAAGTAATATTTGAATGGATCCAGTACTCGCTCATTCCGGTGCTACACTCTACCAAACAATGGATTAGCACTTTGTTTGGTCCAAGCATCCCTTAATCATATTATAAAATGTACGTAGTCTTTTTTTTTTTTTTTTTTCATTCTTCAAAAGGACCAAAATTGCTAGCTCGATCCCAAACTTTTTATTAAGTAACCAATATTATATAAATATTCTATAGATTGAAAATTGAAGAACAAGACTGCAAGAAAAATGTACAATAAGACGTGAGCACCACCAAGAACTATTGCAGCATTATATTCCAACGAGTTGTTGGGCGTCGTCCTGAAAAACTTTGCATTTTAAGATCGCAAAATCTTTGTTCATAGCAAGCAATAAGATAATGTTGCTATAAAGTGGGTTTGATTGAAATGCCCTTTCAAGGTAGTGAAATGGCAACCAAAAATAAATTTTAAATTAATATTGGCGTTAGTTTGAGAGAAAAGTCACAATTTTTTTTTTAGAAGTTTTATTTTTGTTAACCATTATTGCAATGGATTGCTAAAGTTCAATTTGTGAATGATTATGATAAATAAAAATGTATAACAAATAGAGTATGTTAAAAACTTAAAATCAACCCCAGAGTATGGTAAACCACGTACACAAGGAAAACAATAGAATACGAGATAAAAGAGGATTCTATTTTATTTTTCATTAATTAATTAGGCTTTGAGACTTAAAATAATCTTAGTTAATTAATCAATGTCTCAGGAATTGATCAAGGTCATTTTCATGAAGGTCATAGGCTGGCTTCATTCTGTTTTCTTCCTCGAATTAAATTCATACTTGGATTCATCACTTCCCTTTATTTCATGTCACATTTGGTCATTTAGGTGTGTTAGGTTGACAGTTGGAGATGCTAGATAACTTCTTTTCTTATTTTCCCTAATTTTTTAATCGCCAAAGCCAATTAACATAGCCATGCACATACATACTGTGTGATGCATGCATTTTGGAATATAAGTACTTGTTTTAAAAAAATCCTCTTGGTTACTAAATGAGAATATATTAAATACTAGTATTTTTTATGCTTTTAAATATTAAACATATTTAATTATTTGTGTTTTATTATTCATTTAATTCTGATACATGTCCAATATAATCTTTACATTTTATTGTTACAAAATGAGTAATTAAACCTTTAATTTAATACCTTCTCAAAGAAAACTGTTTGACAAAATTTAGCATTACGGGCCATTAGTTTACCTCATCATGGTGGCATGGGAAAGAAAAGAAAGAATAAAAATCAGAATATATATAAAACAAAAAATCAAACTTGATATTACGATGATGTGGGCACTAATTGCAAGCATATATTACACAACGTACGTTACTTCTGTAGATGGATAATAACGCACACAGCACACACAAATTTTTTTGATGCGGTTTGTTTATTCTAGCGTGGACCCAATCATTGCCGTGCAGAAGAAAAAAGCAATGAGCCAATGAATGAATGAAAGTGGTCCTGCAACAAAGTGAGGGTGGTCCCACGTGGACCAGCTTGTTCAAACATCCCTTGCAAGTGTGTGCACTGTTCAAATCACTTTTATTATGCTTTTGTTGTGTGTGAGTGCTTCTGCTTATCAACCTTCATTCATCAGATTCTTCAATTCTTCTGTCTCTCTGCCACACTGTAGTTTATGAGGTTGTTATTTTTGGAGTTCTCTGCTAACATAAAGTAAATGTTACTGTCTCAGGGTTGCCTCTTTTGTTTGTTTTTTGTTTCTTACTTTGTATGAACTGGTGAGTTTTTGGTCCAACGTCGTACGCGTTTTTTCCATGAACATGTTTGCTTTTTGGCTGTCAGTGTTCTGATCTGTCTGGTTATGTTTTTGAGTAAAGGGTGTTTTGTGTTTGTGTCATCCTGTGCTAATGTTTCATTGCTTATTAATTAGTTTGTCCTCTCTCTCTCTCACTCTTGAATGTTTTTTGTTAATTTTGTTAGAATTTTAGTGAGAGAGATTTGGACCCACAATCTCTTCCTCCCACCTTCTCCCTTCACTCATTTGTATGTGCCAGTTTGATTGCTGCGAATTTTCTTCCTTTTTTTTTTAATGTGTAGCAACGAGAGTTGGGTTTGGTGAAAGAGACTAGTTTTCCCGTTGTGATAAACCCCGGTTTTGAATCTGTACTGGGTGGTGAGATGCTTACATTTAGTACCCAATCATGTCTTGAATAGGATTGTCTCTAGAGGATGATACATGTGAAAAACTATAAAAGAATTTGGTTTAGTGCAAGTACTAGCCTTGATTGGAGTTTCATGAAGGAGCCGTATCTCATGAATCTGAACTTGTTCATTTTTTTTTGGCACACTTAAGATTTGCCTTGTAGAAATAATTCAAAGAAACCAAAATATGTATATTTCATTTGGGTAAAGGACTGGATTGAACTGCATTTAATTTTTTTGTATATGCTGCTTCTTCCTGTTTATGGGTGTTTGATGCCATTCCTTGTTTTCTGAATAATTGTGATTTTGATTAATTGACCGCTTGGATTGGCATGATGGGTTGTTATCTAAAATCATTCATTTACAATTTGCTTTGTAGTTCAACACGGTTATGCCAAGCTACAGCTTTTAATTTTTTGCTCAGTGTTGTGGTTTTGAATGATTTGGGGTACAGAGTTTATTAAGGGCATTGAAATCCAGAGCAATAGCCTACGATTGACCATTTAATGTTAACCAATAACCATAATGAATCAAGTTCCAAGATTAACTATTACTCCTGATCTCATGTTTTAAATACTAACCATGATTTGTTGTGTGTTTGATGTACCTTTTGACAGGCCTATAAATGGATTTGATGATCAATAGGGAATAATAGCAAATCACTGAAGAGGAGATGAGAGAGGAGTCAATTGGACTGATTATTGGGGTTTTCATAGGTGTGGTTATTGGACTATTTTTGGCAATTTTTGCATTCTTCTGCCACCGGTACCATCGGAAGCGATCACAGATAGGCAATAGCAGTTCTAGAAGGGCTGCTACCATACCTATTCGCACAAATGGTGCTGATTCATGCACCATTCTTTCAGACTCAACCTTAGGTCCAGAATCACCCATAAAGTCAGGTAGACATGGCATGCCCTTTTGGCTTGATGGGTTTAAGAAGAGTAGTAGTAGCATGATCCCAGCATCTGGACTGCCTGAATATGCATACAAGTAAGAGTTTGTTTCTTATATGAAGTTGCTTTCATTTTCCTTTCTTATACAAGTATGCTTTAGACTAGTGGTTCTATTTGGATAAATTTCTTTATAAACTCTTATAGATGAAGAAATTAAGAAAGTAAAATGAAGTGAGCTTCTCCTGTAAGCTAAAATAAATTTATGCGCTTAACTTTTATAGAATCTATCTCATCTTACTTCTCTAAAAGCTAAGGTACATATAAACTGATTTTAGCTTATTATAGAAGTTCAATGCATTTTACCTTTTTATTTTTCTTTTCCTATAAGTACTTATGGAGAAGGTTATCCAAAGAGGACCTAACAATCATAACTTTCTGTTTATTTTCTCAATGTGTAATGTGAAATGGTCCATTAATCTTGCATTGTGTGCTTCTTGAATCATGATCCATATATTTTGATGAGAAATACTTTCAAGTTGTTAGGTTGAAACATTTGGATATCAGACATTGAAGCAAAGGAAAAGATGGCTTCAGAACCTTGGTTTTATTACAATTATGCATTATACTTGTTAAAATAGATTCTTGATTTGTTTTAGGAATGTGCCTTTTTGACTCATGCTTGATATGCCTCGGCAAATATCAAGTTTTAACTCATCGTATCTGTCTTTCTAGATACATCCAAAACACAAATATTTAGTTTGGACATGTTTAAAATTTAGTGAACACAAATTGTTACTTAAGAGTGGAATTCAAAATGTTTGAACTCTATGAACCGACTGCATTTTTCATTCTTTCTATTGAATGTTTTAATTTATGGTTCAGGGATTTGCAGAAGGCAACACATAACTTCACCACAGTCATTGGACAAGGCGCATTTGGTCCTGTTTATAAAGCTCAGATGTCTACTGGTGAGATTGTTGCAGTTAAAGTTCTTGCAACTAATTCTAAGCAAGGGGAGAAAGAATTTCACACAGAAGTAGGTTGCCAATGTCATTTTCCGTTACTTTGGCCACTCCACTGATAGAATTATGCTATTTTTCATGACATAAATTTCAAGGGCTAGTGTTTTTAGATTTGGTAACTTCAGAAAATTTATGAAGTCAAACTGCTGAAGAAAATATAGGAGTGATGTGAATTAGTATTCATGTATAAATATCATTTTGGAAAATTACAATATAAAATACATGACTATTTCCAAATCCTGAATTGGAAAAAAAAAATTCTGTTGTTTGTGTCTGTGCTACTAAGATAATTAGTTAGTGAATAATTAGGCATGTTTACTTTTAGCTGAAGTTAATGACTCTTGGAACAATTGGTGACAACAGTTTTACAGTCCTTATCTTATGCAATCACTTTCTGTACTTCCTTTCTTTTTACTCCAAGAGTCATTTTCAATTGTAGCATTCTATGATCTACTTTTTTTTGCAGGTCATGTTGTTGGGAAGGTTACACCATAGAAATCTGGTGAATTTGGTTGGATATTGTGCAGAAAAGGGGCAACATATGCTTGTATATGTATACATGAGTAACGGTAGCTTGGCATCCCACTTGTATAGTAAGTCATCTATCAATCTTTTAGCATGACATGCATAGACTGTTCTTCTGTACAAACTTTTGCCTCTGATTGTACTTATCCAGTATGTATCTATAAGCAAATTTCTTTTGTCCCTGGTCAAAAGCCAAAAACTAATCTCTCAGGATACAAAGATTCATTTAAGAGACTAATCACTTTCAACAAATATTCTTCCATAAACACGAACCTAGGAGTCTATCCCCCTGACCATATGTTATTGCCTTCAAATTATTTTGCTCTACGTCCTGTTGTGAAATAGTAGTGTGTTATTGACCGCCTTTCAATTGATGCATTTCTTTTTCTTTTTTTCCTTTTTTGTTTCACTCCTTTCAGATGCATTTGGTGCATTGGATTTCCAATAAAAGATTGAAAAAAATATGGTTTTCTTGTCTCTATATTCAGGTGATGTGAATGAAGCACTGTCCTGGGATTTGAGGGTTCACATAGCTTTAGATGTGGCAAGAGGCTTGGAATATCTTCATAATGGGGTAAGTTTCCATGTGATCTGCACCAATTTAATTATACTTTGTATGTATATTGTTAATTATATGTACTTTCACTTCAGGCAGTTCCTCCTGTAATCCATCGAGATATCAAATCTTCCAATATTCTGTTGGATCAATCAATGAGAGCCAGGGTATGACCATGATACTCATCCATCATATTTCATCACAAAAAGTAGTTTGCACCAAATATACACACCCCTATATAAAGCTAAATTACTAACTATTCATTAGTGTTGTCATAATCATTTATTGCTTTTAGGATGCTTCTTAATTTGTAGTTGTTAATGTTGAATCAAGCAGGTTGCTGATTTTGGACTTTCAAGAGAAGAGATGGTGGATAAACATGCAGCTATTCGGGGTACTTTTGGCTATCTTGACCCCGAGTATATATCTTCCGGAACATTCACTAAGAAAAGTGATGTATACAGTTTTGGGGTGTTGCTCTTTGAAATTATAGCTGGCAGGAATCCTCAGCAGGGTCTTATGGAATACGTTGAGCTTGTAAGATCACTTTCTCTCCCTTCAAACCATACTGAGGACAATGGTAGTGGTTGTTACTTTTGGGAGATATATTGTGCATACCATACAAAACAATTTAAATTTTTTGGAAGAATCTCTTAGGGTCACATTCAGTCAGTATCCCGAGAGTACTATGTAAAGATTATTATTTAGTACACCATAGTAATTGTGTTTAATTACTTAAAAGTAAGTATTAAATGATTTTTTATTGAGTTTAATGGTGATGCATTAATAGTATAAAATACTAATCACAAATGACTGTTGACATGGTTTTCAAGTTATTGTAAAAGTCCTTAAACTTATAAAAGATGATGGTTTGTAATAAGATAAGAGTGTAAAATTGTTTTACAAAGCAAGTATACAGCTAAATTTCTCTCTTTTTTATTTTCGTTATTATAAAAAAATTTCAATAAATACTGTCAACTTCTGTTTCATTAATCAGGGACTTGTTAAGACAACTTGGACACGGTTCTTTAAGTATTTTCAGTATTTTTTTCAATTAGAATTGAAGTTTTATTTCAGTAAATGACATAATAAAAGCTTAAATTAAAGGTTAGCACAGGTTATCAAAGTAAAACTTCAATTCTAAGAATAACATCAAAAGCACCTAAAGTACCAAATCTATTATTAGCTACTTGATGACTCTATCTGATGAAAATGTCACATCTTGGTTAAATGAATGATCATTGTCATGGTCAAGAAAGAAAGCATGTCAAAGTCAAAAGTAGTTGTTGCCTTTGTTCTCTTAACACATCATGCACATATCATTTTCTAGGCTAACCAATGCAATTGATGGATCATTAGGCAGCAATGAACACTGAGGGAAAAGTTGGGTGGGAGGAAATTGTGGATTCTCGCCTTCAAGGAAACTTTGATGTCAAGGAACTCAATGAAATGGCAGCACTTGCCTACAAATGCATCAACCGTGCCCCAAGTAAACGTCCTTCTATGAGGTACATAGTGCCAGTGTTAACAAAGATACTTAAATCAAGGAACCATGGGAGTCATCACAAAAATTCCTTGTCAGCCACAGATGAAGTTTTCATTGATACTGATCAGCTAGAGAACAATATTTCTGTTACTGACCACAGGAGAGAAGAGTCTTTGGATAGTGTAGCAGAGGTGTATGAAGTGTAGAATATGGTTTTACCTTAACCTATATTTTTTGTTACATTTCATTTTTTGATATTGGCTTTGGATGTACATGGTTGTAGATTTGGTTTGTATACTGTTTTGTATAATGTTCCATCCATTTTTTTAATATTTCCTCATTTATATTGTTTTGCTGAAATTATATTCTAAAATTTGTATTTATTTTTTGTCCTGTCACGGGTATTCTTCAGTCCACTGAATCATGAACTAATCTCAACTGGCAATACAATAACTGTCACTGACCTAAATGATTTTCTCACACGGCAGGACTCCAAAATTCATATACTAGTATACTTTCACTAATAAAAGTTAAGAAAAAGATAACTTCCGTTCACAACAGGTGGATACATTAATTCACTTTTCACACCCCTGTAACAATTTGCATATTATAATTTGAAAAATGCTACCGATTAACATTTAATGGTATCAATGAACTCACTATGCAATATTTAAAAAAATATTATAATTTATTGACCAATGTTCTTTCCATCAGTTATTAGTTGAACCCTTATAATTCAGCACACAAAAAATATGTATTTATAAATAATAATAAAATCTAAATTAGCCTTTTTAAATTTGTTTGTTATTATTGATCCTCCATATTAATTTAGAAATCAGTTTTAATATTTTGAATTCACATAAAAAAGAATAAACTGATCTGTATCTAAGTTTTATCCTTTTTTTTTCTTTCTTCTGATTCAATTATAAGACCACCCATGCATTCCATAAACAAAGAATGCATCTTAATTGACTTAAAACTAATTAATTTCTCTTAACTAAATTTGTGTTGTCACAAACACCCTATGTATTAAGACATTGTACCAACAAACATAGTCTAAAAGAATTTTATATACCATTTTGAATTATTTCAACTAAATATGCATATTTGTCATTTGCCGAGTTTGCTTTGCTGTTGGAATCGAAGCCCATTGGTGTCACAGTTGATGCCATGCTTCACTCTAAAGAAAATAATGTTGGTTGGTTGGTTGGATGTGCAATTGACTTTCCTCAAGACTCGAGAAATTGTTGGAATCTCCAATACTTGAAACAGTTATGCATATATATGAACATTAATTAGGTGCACCTGAATGAAAAACAACACAATGAAAATTAAAATGAATTGACAAGAACTGAATTGAGCCCTTTTTTTCTTTCAATTTTCTTTACCCTCAAAGTGAGATCATAACAGGAGATTTGGACGCTTTTCTTCTAGCATGAAATTTAGTACTTACTCTACTAGCATTGAGATTTCAGTAATTCAGTGAAAATCAAACTCTTGTAAATAACTCTAAAGACAGTATATAAGTGTCAATGTCACATGTGTCAAGACTTAATTCGTAATTCGTAGAGATGGGTCTGTTTGGTGTCGTAGAGATTGAGGTGTCAAACATATTTAGGATGTCAATTTTTTTTCACCTAGAGTCATCTTTCGCTTAAAAAAAAATAAAAATCGTAATTTTGTATGGAGCAACAACACTATCACCTTTCTCTAAATGTGCACAAATAACTGATTTGGCTACATCCAAATCAATTATAGAACAATCGTTTTAGCAACATTGCTCTGATTACGAAAATGATACATATTTCCCCCTCCATGCCTTTCTCAATTCTCATAGTGAGTAAGGTAAAAAAAATATTTACTTCAATCGAAGCCGACAATTATTTTGGAAATTTCCTTTTCCTGTTGTTCATATGATAGATATGGATGAACCGTTAAAGGGTATGGATATTCCTATTTGCCATGAATGGATCAGCATTACTGAAAAAATTATACGCATGCTCCAGATAGATAATGCTTACCCTATATCTTAATCCAAACCTTTTCAATCTAGATTGAGCATTCTATTCATTTTTGTTTTCTAACATGGGTATTCCTCAAAGGAGAGTTAAGAGCATCTCCAATTAGAGTATCTTCAATGGATTTTTTTATCACCTTTTTGTTGTCTCCGTATTACTTTTTGTGATCCCTACAGTGTCATATCACTTACAAAAAACTCACAGGAAAATTTGCTCCAATTCAAGAAATTACAAGAAACTTCAAATTATCCACATATTTATATTTTTTATTAAAATTTAACATTTTTTAATTTTTATAAATACAAATAAAAACATGAATAATTGAAGAAAATATTAAAGAAAATACATAACAATAAAAAATATATTTTTATATAATAATAGATAATTAAACATAATGAGAATTTTTACTTACTAATAGGGGTAATTAATTTTGCAAATAATCATACTATTTGGTATCCATTTTAGAGAAAATAAAAATATTCAACCTTAATAAAAATAAGAAAAAAAACTAAAAATATTATATGCAAAACTCCATGACCCAAATTTATAAAAAATAATATGTAATGATAAATTTTAAATCATAATATAAACAACCAAATTCACTAACAATTTTAAAAAAAATAACCAACCCCAATGTTCCATTTACCACCCACCATCATTAAACAATATTATTTTCTTTAAAAAAATCCTCAACCCCAACGTTCCACCCACCACCCAGAAACTTCGTTTCATTTTTTTAAAACTAAAAAATCCATCATATTCTCTCAACTCGAGAAGCTTCATGTTTCTTCTTCTCATTCTTTCTTCATTTTCCATTTTCTCCTCTAGAAGACACCAGTGTCTTCCTCCGTGCGCAGCCACCAGTGTCTTCCTCCGCGCGCGGCCTCAACCTCGCGCAAAGCCTCTTCCTCCGCGCGGCCTCCACCTCATGCGGCGCGCCAGCCTCTTGCTCTATGTGCGCGACCCCTTCCGAGCGGCACCACCGTCGCGACCTCTTTCTCCATGCGCGCGACCTCTGGTTCGGTATTTTTCCTCTTTTTTGAAGGATAGTTGATGAGGAAAGTATTATTTTATTGTGCAAGTTTCGGTTCCTTATATAAGGAACGCTTGTCATTATTTACAGAATTGTTCCGCCACGCTAGCACACTCCAGTGCAAGGTTTCTTCATGGAACCAATTTTTCATGTTAAGGAACGTTTGGAACCCTCCACGTTGGAAATGCTCTAAGAACCAATCTCTCAAAGTATTAAGATTTATTTAAAAAATTGATATCTCTTAATTAATACTTTTTTATGCACACGAACCAAAGATCAAATCTTTGATCCCATACTTAAAAAATAATATTATTTAACAATCATGTCACGTCATATTTCACTTTCTTCCATCTTTCAAACCCAAAATGAAAGTTATAATATTTGTTTATAAACTTAAGATAGACTAACATATTAATTATTAGCCACCATTATGCCACCCCTAGATTTAGAAATTCAGTTTTGTCACCCTGTTTCCTGTTCACCAAACATGAACTTGATATAGACACGGCTTGACCTACCATTATTAATAATTAATGCCCATATCATCATCTAAATTTGACATTCAAGAAGAAGAATCTCATTTTCTCTTCCATTCCAAATTTGAGTACTCTTCTAAGTCTTCAGCTCTTGTCGTATTTGCCTTGCATGTAAAGTATAGAAGTTCGCAATAATTCTATTCACAAATCCTGAGAGGTCCCGATGTTAGTTCACCAGCACTAGCCTATTCTGATTAAATGATGCACAAATCTATGTTCTACATTTTTTTTAAGATTATTATTATTGTTAAATTCCTTCAAAGGTATTGAATTTTGTACATAGAATTTGTGGTATTTATCTCTATCTTCAAATATCTGTCATGTAAACTTCACCAAAGCAAAATGTAAGGCTTCAAAAATATCCTGCGAAAGAGTTCTTGAATTTTCTTTGCTTCCTTCAAAGGATTTTTTTATCACGAATTACAATCCTGTGAATAACCAAGACACATCCTTTGAATTCTAACATTTGGTAACCTTATGTCCTGTCTTTGTCCTAGACTGGTATAACGACAGTGAAAAATTACACTTTCCATCATTTCATGCCAAATGTTGTGAACTTACTACATGTGTCCAGGATATTTTACAGGATTGTGATTCTTAATGAGAGATATTTTTCTGCCTTAGGAGAAAGAAAAATATCTCATCTCTTGTGAAATCCCAGATTTTGTACCACAATTAGCTAGACATTTAGATTTAAGAATTTTTAAGTACTAACATGACCAACTCAATCTTTTTAAGACTAAAATTGTGATTTGGTTTTCTTTTTTTCTTAATGGACCCAGGATATTCCAACCACGAGTTAAAGACTAATTTTTCGAAGTAGTGAGATTATTTAAAGAATTGGTAGAGATATTTTTACATACACACGACACGGACATGAGAATTAAACTCTAGATCATATATGCTTAATTTAAGGTATGTCATACTGTGTTAGTTGTAATTTGGTATTTATTTTATAGCACTTGCCTACGGCCTGCTTGGTGCTTGCCTACTAGCTACTTTAATAATTTAAATATTAGATTACATTATATTAAAGAGAGAATCAATATAGTTCAAAGACATACACTTTACCTGGCCAGGATCTTCATATAAAGGGCTCCATCAGGTTGGTTTAGTTTGCAAGATTTTGGCAGTAAAGAAGGGAATGCAGGAAGTGCTGAAAATGGTGAAAAGCAATGAACAAGTTGTTCCTGGAGCCAAATATTGTGTCACAGGTTCCACAGGATATATCGGTTCATGGCTAGTGGAGGCTCTTCTTGAAAGGGGTTGCACGGTTCATGCCACTGTTAGAGATCCTGGTTAGTATTCTTTTCTAATAAATATACCCTTTTCCTCTTTCACTGTTTTTTTTTTCACTTTTTGTTAAGAACTAGTTATTATCACAAGAAGTTATTGGTTAAAGCAGAAATTATGTGATGGATACTGACATGCATGGATTACAACTTAATTTTTTGTATTCTCCATAATCTCTTGATTTTGACATCGTGGGAATTGAGACAGCAGAAACAATTTGGTTGTTCATGATAAGGAACCGTGATTCATGATTGATAGTAAATTATTAACAGAAGTCACTTTTTTAAACACAATTTATTTTTGATCAATTTTCAGCATTTTTTATCACATATTATAGTTAAAAACTTGTCAACTGAAACCAAGAAGGCAAGGATGAGAACTAAGTCAACTAACCATGAATTCTGGAGAGAACTTGGACAGGATTTCATTTCTTTGGAAGAAAGAAAGACAACTGTAACACCAAATTATAGATATTAATTGTGTATTGTGTATGTGCCTAAAAAGTAAATCTGAAAATTCAATGTGGAAGAATTATCAAGTGGCTGCTTTAGGTGACTAATAGGGTGTTAATATGAGAACTTAGTAATGGAAAACTAAGTGGCCAACTGTTGCTAATTTGTATAGTGGATATCACTGGATATTACTTTTTTAAAATTCGTTTTAGTTTGAGTGTATCTATTTTCAGTTACCAAATATATTTTGATTTCATCTCCATTAGTGCTGTGTTTGATTTTCTATTGACTCTAACTTTTGAGTAGCATAAGGACGTTAAAATCGGTGAGAAATGATAATTGTTAGTTCAATATATAAGAATCAATCATCGAAGATTTTAGAATTTAAAAGGTGATGTCAACAGAAAAGAAAATGATAGAAAAGACTGACTTTTGGTATTCAAACGGCCAAAGTTCAAGAATAAGCTTCTTAAAAATAAATCAATAAATCAATAAATCTTGCAGTGCTTTTATAAGAAGGCATATCAAGTTTCAACTACATGCCCCACGGGATATTCTGGAGAAAAACTAATTTCAAATTCTTTTTTTGTCTGCCACTATTTCCAACTCTTCGTTTGATGGATAATACTACTGGAATTGAATGAGCCCAATTAAGCAACAACCTGTTTAGCTTTGACGATGAGATAAGAATAATGTTAACAGAAAAATTCTTACATATCCTGAATGTAATTCTCCGTTGAATTAAAAAAATAGTTAAGCCCATTTGCTGAAACTTAAAAAAAAAAATCAAATTATTATGTATCATTTTTTAAAAATAAATTGTTATTTTAGTTTCTAAAATAATACTAATTTTTATTTTAAGTTTTTATCTTTTATAAAATTTATATAAGTATTATATATTTTTCAATCACAACTTTAAACTAAAATAATAAGAAATGGAGACGGAAGAAAGAATACAATGTATGGTTATGAGTAACAATAGCTAAGAGTGTGTTTTTTTTTTTAAGAATTTATATTCGTACTATTATGTAGCATTTTAATTTTAAAATAGAACATATCCAGAATACACAAGTATCTCACATTCTTGGTGTCTTTGTATATTTTTTTTTTTTTTGGTTCCTTAAGTTATTGATTGATCTCCTAGAAGCCCATTATTGGTTACTTTGCTGGACTATTTTTTTAAGTCCCTATTTGGCAATTGCTTCCAGCACCCTGTTTTTCGCTTCCTGCATCCCCATAGGAAAAGTGAATGGACATATTTGTACTTCTCCATATCAGCGTGAACAAAACACTAGTTTGGGGATAGGGTTTTTTTCATATGAGGGCTGAGAATGGGTTCGAGGTGAGTGACAAGGTGTGTGAGTGGCACAAGGTTAAAAGGTGAACACTGAGACATGTGTCCACAAAAATTGCACCCGTATTTCGGAATAGAAAAATTATATTCTAGAATATGTTTTTGGAGTACCTATTCTACAATATAATTTTCCTATTTTGAAAGTGTACAGTATTTTGGAATAGTCATTCTAAAATACTTTACATTTCTGCAATGGTCATTCCACAATAGATTTCGTCGTCTTCATCTCTTTTGTAGCGAGTTTCAAATTGAATGTGAATTTGTTTGGTTATTTGTGCTGTCCAGGTGTGGTGCTGGGTGGTTGCGGTGGTTATGGAGGTGGATGCAGTGGTCATGTTTGACTGGTAGGGGTATTTTTCTCTGATGGGGTGCAGGAAGCCAAAAGGGAAGTGCATAAAGTAAAAGATCCCATCGTTACCTGTTGGACTCTATTCTAGAAGTCCATTAACAACTTGAAATAGATATTTCATTTTACTCAAAGATCTGTACAATGAGTTAGCTTTCTTTTGAATTCCAAACAAATTATGTTTTTTACTTTTTAGAAGAAAACGCGAAAAAGTAAATAAATAAATAATACCGTGCATTCACGATCAATAGCTTTTGTAGTATCATGGACCAATGAAACTCAATCATCAACTTGTTCCTCATTTTCACAGTGAACTATTGTATATGCTTGATTTTGTCTAATAATATTTCCAATACTAGTTATGATAAATGTTTCACTTTCTTTTTGTCGAAATGTAAAAGCAAAGTCATTGCACCTTCTGTCTCTGTGGAAGCGTGGTGACCAATTGAGATTTTTCCAAGCGGATTTGCATGAAGAAGGAAGCTTCGATGAGGCTGTAAAAGGATGCATTGGTGTGTTCCATGTTGCTGCTTCAATGGAATTCAATGTTAGTGACAAAGAAAACAATGGTAATGCCATGATTATTATTCAATGCTTTCCATGAACCTGACATACACAACATCAAATGACTTTTCACTTTTGAACTTTATAAAATGGTAACTGAGAAATATTATTCCTTGTATTGAACTGACAGAGGCTTTTGTTCAAGCAAATATAACTGACCCTGCAATCAAAGGAACCATAAACCTTCTAAAGTCTTGCTTGAAATCCAATTCTGTGAAAAGGGTTGTCTTCACATCTTCCATTAGTAGCATCACTGCCAAAGACATCAACGGAAAGTGGAAATCTATTGTTGATGAATCTTGCCAAATCCACCCTGACACTGTATGGAACACACAAGCAAGTGGATGCGTAATAATCAATGTTTTAATTTCCCTAGTTGGTTTACTTGCATTTTACTCAAAATTGGTTCTTTTCTCTAAAAGAACTTTTTCTGTGGTGGCAGGTTTATGCACTTTCAAAGCTTCTCACAGAAGAAGCAGCATTTCAATTTGCTAAAGAGATTGGCATTGATCTTGTGTCAGTCATATCAAGCACTGTTGCAGGCCCATTCTTCACTGCTAATGTACCAACAAGTGTTAAAGTTCTACTGTCACCATTAAAAGGTGCCTTTTGTCATTAATCTACATCTTATTCGTGCATAGATATTGAAAATGAGTGATTTAATTAGGTAAGTGAGTATCTAATGGGTATTTCTTGAAAGATTTACAATTTCTTTTTCATTTGATTTGTTTTGCAAGAAATTATTTCTTAGTAATAAAAAATAATATTTATCTAACATATAACAATATCATAATTAAATTCTAATTAAGTGAAAATAAAAAAATATATAAGTGTGAAATTTTCTAAAAAATTTATTATTAAAACAAAAATGTATATGAATTTCTTATAATGACATGATGTAAAAACCACAAAAAATATTGTGGGGATCAAAAAAAAAAATAACTTAAAAAACTCACTTAAATTTTTTTCATTAGAGATAACTTTAAAGTCTTATCTATTATATATTATATCTATGTATGTGTTAGAAATGAAAGCTATATTACTAAATATTATTATGTAAGTATCAATATTAAATATTGAGCAAATTATAGCAATATCCTCTGAGTTACACATAATCCTGCTCTTTTTTATTTTTTTTACACTAATCTCCCTTTAAATTTGAAAATATTACAATAACACTTTTTTATATGTTTGAAAATATTACACTTACACTCCCACAAACCTTATACTAACATCTCATGTATTGGAGGCAAAAATAATGGTTAAAAATAAAGGGAATACTTGTGTAATTATATGAATCCTTGGGGGAGGGGAGGGGGGGTAATCTGTTCTATTTTATTTCAACAACTTCAATTTAACTCCGAAATTTGCGAACTTAAAAGTATTTTTTAGGGTTCTTATTAATCAATGATTTAAGAGCATTGGTTAAGGATAAAAAGAAAAAAATTAGTGTGTAAATCATAAGAAAGCATGAAAAACGCATAAGAACTTTTAGGACTTTCAATAAAAGCTTTTTATTCTGAATTTCTTAACTAGTAGCCTTAGGACACTTGTTAACATTTACCTATCTTTTATACCAAGTTCCCCAGTATTTTTTACCTCTACATGCTTCTTAGTGCATCATGAAGTAACAATGCAACATTAGACTTGTGTGAATAAAGTTCTACATGTGTTAAAAGATTTGAGTTATTATCACTTGATCATAATGATCATAAATGTAGGTGAAACTGAGTACTTCCGGATATTATCTGCTGTAAATGCACGAATGGGATCAATTGCTTTAGTTCACATTGAAGATATATGCAGGGCTCACATATTCCTAATGGAGCATGCTAAAGCAGAAGGCCGATACATACGCAGCAGCCAAAGTTGTGCATTGTCTGACTTGGCTACCCTTCTTTCCAAAGTGTATTCAAATTCAAACATCTACCAGAAGACAGAGAAAAATTATGACAAAGTTCCCTCTGAGATTTCATCAAAGAAGCTACAAGATTTGGGGTTTAGTTACAAGCATGACCTTGAAGATATAATTTATCAAACACTTATGTGCTGCCTAGACTATGGTTATTTACCTCCTGTTTAGTCAGTCGTAGTTTTTCATTATCATTGTACATGATTTTAAACAATTGAGTTTAACCAATTTGTATTTTGCCACTCAAATTAAATGTAGTCCACTTGCAAACCACCAACTTTCTTGAATTTTCGGTATATGTTATTTTCTCTTATTATGGATACAACAATTCATTACCATCATTAATTATCAATAGAAATAGAGGCCTGCTGCCAAAAATTTCAAGCATGATATATATGACAATTAATTAGACCAAGATTTTGATGAGTTGAAAAAGCACCAAGAACTTAAAGTTATGTCTTAATCTGAATCAACAACTTCAATGGGTAAACAGGCTAATAGAGGCAAACCTGCTGAATAGGTGTGACCAAATTGTACTTTGATAAATACATTTTTTTTTTGTCTAGATTGGGGACCATGCAAAGTCATTTACAAAAAGAAAGTTTAGTTAAGAACTAACTATAGGCAAAGGGTAAACAACTAAACATAATAAGAAAAGGTTAAGTTTAAAGTCTAGTTATACCAAACTAATAAGCCATTTTTAGGAAGATTTTGCCAGAGTTATAAGATTGGTTGGATGGTAAGAAGAGAAGGGAAAGAGAAAAAGATAGCATGTTCAATATCCTGTTAATAAAAACTAATAATTAAGAATTAATATTTATCAATAAAAGAATCCAAAATAATAAGCCATTTTGAGGAAGGTTTATAGCTATTTGGTATCTTTCAATCTTTGACCCTTCACTGTTGTATCCCTTTGTTTTTACTTTTTATTACACAGCTATCAACTACAGCAATTGGCAAAGCCTGCTTCAAGCATTAAAGAGGGAAGCCCTTAAAATGGTTCATAAACCTATGCTCAGATGATTAGTCTAAAATGCTTCTTCTCATGGCTTTTGTAGCCTTATAATTGCAAGTCAACAGCACCAAGTTCTTTTTGCAAATTCAAATTTACGAATCTATACTTAGACTTCAAAATTTGAAATATGTGGGAGTTTCATTGAATGACCTCCATTCCAAACCAGGGAGGTGTAATGAGGGGTTAGTACACATTTATGAGGTGCATGTGCCATGAGAAATGAAAGCTGTACAGATGTTACAGAAGTGAAGTGACACTACCAACTTCCCACCACCAAGGTACACGCTCTGAGGAGTCATGACATTCGCAAGTGACCAATAAATTTACTATATCAGCCCTTGTTTCTGCATGACTAGGTTGTGAATATGTTTAATTGTTTAAATAAATTGTGATATTGTAAAAATTAAATAATATAAGAAAATAATTAAATATTTTTTACTTTCATGTAAACTATATAAATATATATATATATATATATAATACGTTAAATTATGATTCTTAGAAAAATGTTGCTAAACAGTGTAATAGGAATACATATGACTCAAATTTCTCTTTCTCTTCATACTATATATCTATTTAGATTTTGAAATTATAAGATTGACAGGTGGTTGAAAAAATAAGTGGTAAGTTTAAATCTCTTATTAAAAAAAACTAACAACTAATAATTGTTGAAAAAAAATTATATATCTATTTATTTATCTATTGTGATATTGTTACTTTTATGAGTAAGAGAAAGA
>PYAF01002708.1:0-25119 GCA_007407185.1 Glycine tomentella | reverse complement strand
TAGCCCCACTCATTTTTCCTCAATCTTTGGTCTCTTGGAGACATCAATGTGACTTCTACTTATCACCACCCTATATTTGGGGATTAGTGGTTTACAATTATGCACCCAAACTTCAAAAGCGCAAAGCGAGCCCCTTGAAAAATATGAGAGCTCATTATTAACTTTGACCACTACTATTATTTTATCAAGTTTAGAAAATCGAAAAGGTGGTGAAAAAGATGCAAGATATTAACTTTGGCTGTGCCCTCTCTCATTTTCCTATAGTCCTTTATTTCTTGTCGTTATGCTGCCCCTAATGGATTAGACAAAACATGCCAAAGTGGCTTCGAGTTGCAAGAAAACTACAGAGGGTTAAGACAAAGCCAAGACTTCAGAATTTAAAGGCCATATAATTAATTAGTGTCTGAAAATGTGAATTCAAATTACAGTCATTGGAGGACAAAAGCTAAGCCATGGAGTGAAACATGGGGCAGTGTCATACAGAGTGTACACTGATGATGGTTTGGGACATGTGGTGGTGCAACCCACTATTCAATTCATTGATTAAATGCAATCACATGCTAGCATCCCAATTTTTTACTCTGGACCATGTTAGCTTCCATTCAAAAAAATTAAATATATTATGTGTTGTGTATAATATCTGACCCATTTTATGTTCACTTCTTTGGAATAAAAAATCAAATTAAAAAATTGGGTTGTACTACCATATGTTCAAAACCTTAACAATGTAAAGGTTATTTAAACATGGTATCTGTTATTTTGTTTTCATTGAGTTACTCTCCACTCTTCAATTTTAAGACCATACTCCATTTATGAGGGAGCTAGAGGTGGACGTTTCACAAAGGATTCATGTTGGAACAGCCTCTGAAAATTTTGTCCCCACGTATATGCTGAGTTGTGAATCATCCATGGCATGCCCTTATCAATTTTAATGTTAAGGGACATGGGCTTATTAGATAATGAGAATATATAGTGCCACTTGTGACATTCAGATATTCAATTCCTTATCTTGTCTAACATTTTTGTCATTCTTTTTTTGAAGATTAGAAATAAAATATTTGTATTGTGTATGACTCGCTCTTGAAAGAGAGATGTTCCTTTTGACAAGCACAAATATCCCAATAATTTTAGTGTCTACTTTAATAATAAAAAAAATATTTTCCCAGTTATCTGAAACAAAATTCATATATATATATATATATATATATATATATATATGACAATATATTCTGGTAGGCATTCAAAGTGGAATTCAATTTTAGACTTCTTAATTAATACTGTCAATTTAGAATACCGATATTGATTTGAGATTATAAAAAGTTTATGTATGATCTAATTATTTAAATAAAAATTCATATTATTTTTATATATATTATATGTATAATTATACCAAATGAGTCTAAATTAATTGGTTCAACATAATGTACAAATTGTTATAATTTCCATGTTACATTGATTTTTAAGAATAAAAACATACTATAAATATGAGTTCCTAATTTTAAAATGGAATCATTTCTATATTTATTTTCGATCTTGCACACACTCCCTTATTTTATAATACATATCTTTCAAAACTTTATACCTAATTAACCAACACTTTTCGTTCCTGATTACTTATTCAATTAAAGAAATTTCGCTATTTTCAGTGATTTTTTTGCTGAATATATTTCCAATTATTTAAAACATATTTAAACTTCCTTAAGAAAAACATGCATATTTAAACTATGTTAACAATTGTAACAAAATATTTTTTTATAACAATATAATTGATTAAAATATTTTTGTCAAGTGGATGCATCAACACTCCAATCATTGTGATGACAACACTGAAATCATGTTTTGTTTGTCGACGAAATTGTGCCTTCAATTAAGAAGTAAAATTTTCATAATAATGAGTAGCACATCCAAGCGCTTAAGTTCTTTGCAACTATCGAAACATCTTTTTTTTTAAGAAAAATATATTTATAAAAATATATTAGTTTATGTTAAATATTTTATGCTATTTGTTTTTTTATAGAAAATAATAATAATTAAATTATATTGGGTTAAATGTGTTTGGGCCTTTAGTCTTGAAAGGTCCAATTTCAACTCTAAAAGTTGACACGAAAAATCTAATATGTTCCTTTTATCGTCTTTTTTTTTTGGAATCGTCACATCAGAATTGCAAACGAAAGAGGGAGAGAAAATATAAAGGATGATCATTTTTTGTCGCTTTGCTTGGAGGAACACATAATCGGAATAAGAGGAGAGTGAGATTATCTCGTGGATATAATTAATTGAGTGTTGGGCTGTGATTTAGAATTTTCCTCATTCTTTTTGTCTCAATTAAGGATCTGGATGAATTACATTTAATTATACGGATATATTTGTTTGATTTGTGTTGTGCATGCAATTGATGTTTTTCTCTTTTCTGGAATGCTATGACTTATTCTAATATGATAATTGTGTTTTGCACATATTAAGATGGTTTGAAAATGTAATAGAAAAGATTTTTATAAAAATTTGAGTTTATTAACAAGAGTTTAACATAAGAAGAAGTAGAAGTTGACAAAAACTTACTTTAAATGGGAAAAATAATTAAATAAGATTTAATGAAGTGTGATATAGATTGATGAAAGGTGTGTCTTAAGACAGAATAAAGAAAAATTATAAATTTGATGGAAGATTAGATCCATTATTATCTTTATTTTTCATATGAACTCTTTTTATCCTTTTCATTTTTTTCCTCCATTTTTCAATCTTTTTCTTTATTTTTTTGTTTTATTTCCTTTTTTTTTCTTTTTTTTTTAACTTTATCATATTTATTATTGGATTTATTTATTATCAATTTTAATTAATTTGAGTTAAAGATATTGTTGATATTGATGTTGATAATTGTGGTCTGCACCTAAATTGCATACGCATAAAGCAAGTAAAGGAAGAAATCAGTGGCGGTAGTTAATTTGCTTGACTATAGAGCTTTTTAATTTATTTTTTTTTTTATATATGCATTTGGCATATACGATTGAGTGCATGCTATTCGAATTTTCTGTGAATGCTATTTGAACTTTTAGTGTAGATGGCAGGGGTAGTTTCTTATAACTAAATAGAGTTTTCAATTGGATTTATTTTGACATTTAATTAAGTCTATGAAAACTTAAGGATATTTTTTCTCTCTTTTATGAATTTGTTGTCATGATTCGCATGCGCTATTATATACTTGAATTTGCGTTAATTTTTCGACTTCCTGGTCTGCATCTCCCACTCGTGGTTCCATATATATTACTTAGATATTCATTTTGAAATTTCACTTTTATGTATTATATATGCCTAGTTACTTACATGTGCCTTCATAAAGAATTCACTTAGTAATTATGCTTCTATCATGTTGCTTATGGTATATATATATATGAATTAGCTATATTCTTACTTGTATACATAAATAGAATTATATGCATACATATGAATATATGTTCTGTTAACGTGTGTGACTATGTGGTATATTTGGTATTGAAATTAATATCTATAATGTTATAATATTATTATGGCATAATCTTAAAAATTATTATTATGTTGGAATTGAGAGCGTTATGGTTTAATCTTTATGCATATGTGTATGTTTGTGATCTGTGAACATTGTTATGAATGTTATAATATATGAAGCTTGATGCAAGTGAATGTGCCTTTGCTTGATGTTACGCTTTGAATGCATGATGTCAATGTGTATATATATGTGAATGTAATACGAAATTGTATGTGTATGAATCTAGTCCATGTGGGATAGGAATCTTCAATAGACTTTGTGAACCATGTATCATGTTGTGCATGTGTATTTTTGAAGTGAAGAAAGTTTATAAATTTAATCGGGAAGATCATGAATGAGTTGATGTATAACTTTGATCTTAGGGATACAATGGTTTGAAATCTCCTTTAAACTCATGTTGATCATATGGGTTGGGATATCCTTGTAAGGCCAGAACACTCTAACATGTCGTTGACAATTTCATCTCGGTGAGAGTGATAGTGTTGAATGGTCCATTGTGTGACAACTCGTGGAATACATGAACTTTCAAACTACATTCACAAAGTATTTTCAAAATGGTACTGTATGCATGTGAATCCATAAATTAAATGTGAATTATCCTACATGTGTGTCCATGTATATGGGACATTTGAAGTGGATTGTGTGTTTGTGTGATACAATTATTTATAATATATATTTTTTTCTCTTTATGTCTTCGCTGAATTTTAAATGTTTATGAGATGCATCTCACTCCCATTTGTTTGTCTTGTTTGTATTTGGATTAAATGTAACCCTTGTAAGTGAGACTCTACAAGGTTATGATGATGATGTTGGAGGAGAGGCTTAGGCCTCAGTTTACTATCTTTTATTTTTAGTTTTATTTTGAAACTATAAAGCTCTAATGATCTGTACATCAGAGATTGATTTATAATTTTATGTTAATGTTTTTTAAATTAAATTAATGATTTTTATTTCTTAAGTTGATTATGTTTTAAGAAATTGTAAGACCAAATGTGGACCAATATATTTTTTTTTGACAATTTTAGTATTTATTTGAGTTTAAATGATTTGAGTTATGTATGTGATGACCGTTATTATATGATTACGAAAGTTTTAAATTTATTATTTTATTTTAAAATAGATTATTTATTTAATTATCAATTACACAGTTAATAGTTGTCACAATTACGACATCAGCATGAAGGATTATCTCAAACCATGAAAAGATTGCCCTGTTAAAGGCAATTTGATACCCTTTTTTCGTCTTCAGAAATTTGGCTAAATACTTTATGGAATGCTACAATTTTAACACTTCTAAAACTACTTTGCATAATGTAAATTTTTGTACACTTTGCTTTCCAGAAAGTATTTTTCATATTATTAAATTTTTCAATTCTAGTTCCAAAAAATTACTTTCCAGAATGTGTTAAAATTTTAAATTTTTGGAAATTACTTTTCGAAAAATGATATTTTTTAAAACAAAACATAAAAGAGAGTTATATTAATAAAGTTAGTGGCTTGTTTCTTTATGCATCCCTTTTTTTTATGCACCCATAGGACATAATTAAGACCCTGCATGGGCTAATATATGTTTATTAGTGTTATATTGCGTTGCCCAATCATTTTCATTGTAGTAGATGATCGTACCTTTGCCATCGGTTGTTTGATGACTCTAGCCACCCCACCATTGTCAGCGAAGGCACTGCAATCATCGTTGTTGAAGCCTTTACGCAATGAAGGCACTAGTTGCGAGTTTTTTTTTTTAATTTCGGCATCGATTTGTGTTTGGTGTTTCCTGGACCCACAAAAAAGGTCGAAGGACGAAGAAGAACTCCAAGCAAGAAAGATTCTTCTCTAAAAGCAGCAACCAGGTGAGAATAAACAACTGCCATTTAAGCAGCTGAGGGTCTCTTAATGTCTTTCTTTTTCTTCTCATCGAACGGAGTTATTTCACAAAGACTTACCATTTCATAGGTGTTCCATAAATATTCTAAAATACTTACTCTGTAATATACGTTGGATATATCATGAAACAAGAATCATGGAATACATTTCCTGAATTCCTATATATTACAAATTAAATGATCAGGAAAATTTATTTTGGAGATGTATTCTAAAACACCTCTTTTATAATATATCCAACATATATTCCAAAAACAAGTGATCCAAAAATACATTTATGAAATACCCATATCATTCTAGACCAATGATTCCATAATTTTCATTTTGGACCAACGATTCATATTGTAGCTTAAACAAGCAAGCACTAAAACTTGTGGTGAATTGTTAGATTTCAACTTAAAACCAATTAGCACTAAGTGAAGTTGTCCAACAGATATATAAGCTGCACCCCAAGAACTGAGGCAGGCGATGTGGGACTTCCTAACATGAATTACCAATCTGTATGATAGGGAGAAGGAGTCTCAAAAGAATAGAAAGGGAACTCCTTTGAGTCTAAAGCAACACAAAAGGCACAATAGTGTCGTAGGCAATGTAAGGCTAGTAAGTGTCTGGGGTCTATGGATCTTCACCGATGAGCTTCACTTGGATGACATTGGCATCGACACCAACAAAAAGGGAGAGGGGGAGGGAGATACCACAGGTCTAGGAGAGAGGCAACAAAACGGAGGGGCAAGACCATGGTGGAAAGGGTAACATGGGAAGATTAAAAATTATAAGGGATAAGAAGTAAAAAAAGGTGCATAAAGCAATTGCAACAATGTGTAAACCCATATTATATCTATTTTGGGCTTCTATAGCCATTTTTACCTCAAAAATGTATTGGGCTTTATGTTAAACCTATGGTGAATGGTGATCCAAGGATACATTGAATTAACCTAAATCCAAAAAAGAAAGTAAAAATTAGAAATAGGTTTAATATGTTTGTTAATCCTACATATTTAACAAATTTCAATTTTAATCCTTACAGAAAATGTTATTGACTTAGAACATCTCCAATGGGAGTTCATTGGAGGGTTTCTTAAGTGAAAAAATCATTTCTTGGAAGAAATCACCATTGGAGAGAGTCTACATGGCATACATGGTTTCTTCAGTGGAGAGGTGGGTTTCATTTGCAATTACCCATTCCTTAACAATAAAATACAATATCCCACACATTGTTCGTACATCAATGAATGACTGAAAAAGAGGAAAACTAAACAATCTCATTGCAAAAGAAGAACATGAACACAACAATATTCAAAACCACAACAATATCCAAAATCATTTAATACAAAAATTGAATTTTAATCACAACCGAAATTGAAATTTTATACAATGAAAAAAGGATAAAAAAACAATAAAAACCAGTTTTAACAAAAAAAAAACACTAGAAATTTCAAATCCCAAGTGAAGATTGAACCAACAAATCGGTGTGTAACCAAAACCTTCTTTGAAGGACGTGGCGACAGAGGGATGTGACCTGCGGAGTGGTGCCAAAGAAGGTGAATTGGTAGATTTCCTTTTGTTGTTTGGCTTTGGGGTGATGGTTTTCAGGCAAAGAGAAAAAGGCAAATGGGGTTGAAGAAGCAAATAACTTTGGAATAGTGATTTACACTAGGAAAGAAAGGAAAAGAGAATCGAGGACATGGATAGTGGAAAGCTTCTAAAAATGAATGATCAAGTGAGAATTAAAAAATTAAAAAGGTGAGTTTCTTAAAGTTTCTTAAATTTTTTTTATCATTGGAACAAATTCATGAATGAATATCTTAAGAGTAATATGATATTGTAGGAATAACTAAAAGTAATTTTATATTCTCTAAAGTGAGTTTTTTGAATATCTTAAACATCAAGATGTCTTTATGTTTTTATAAATTTGTAAAATTTTGAAATAATTACTTTATCGATAACATAATATGCATCTAGACATGTCATGTCATTTCATATGTGATCTCATAGCAATTGTTGATATAATATATTTGCATACATGTTATGTTATCATTAGATAATAATAAAGGAAATTTTAATAAATATTAAATTTATAAAGATCAAAATATAAAATTAAAAGACGAAAAGTTGAAATTAATCATTTTTTATAGAAATTAAAAATATATTTAATCGTTAAAGATAATTTTTAGTTTGTTACCGTAGATATTAGCCTAAATTTATTTAATTGTTGGTGAAGTAATCTACTATTGAATACAAGCTACGAATTAAAGGCCAGTGGATAAAGTCTAAGTGGTAAACCAAGGAAAGTTTAGTTGGGAAAAATCTAAAGGTAATCTTTGGTAAACTGTTTCATGTTACAGGTAAGGGTATTAAATAATGTTCCGAAACTTTTACAATGTTGTCACTTATCAAGGCCCCTTTTCTTTATACATAAATCACATGTTTCCTCAAAGCAATCATGTTTGATATGTTATTTGCTTCTTTTATTAATTGTTCAGAACTAGCACGTTTGCAAATGTGTCATATTTGCCCAGCCGTTACTCGTTTGTTTCTTTTACCCTTCATTTTACGAGTATTACACGTTATAAAATAAAAATAGATGCTAACTAGTATTCTTAAGATATTAGTTAAGAAATTAAACGTAGAATTTTTTCTTATCAAAATATATAAAATTATGTTATTTGTGACTTTTTTTATGTTATTTTATAATTTTTACGATATATCATTTTTTCAATTTCTTAATCAATGCTTAAGTTGCTCCCATGAAACAATGTTGGATAGATGCAGCATCTAATGGACATGTGGAGTACAACAACAAAATTAGGTGCTCCTTGATAGGTTGCATACCAACCTCGTTCCATGTGTAGAAATGAATTACATCGGATGTGAAAGAAAAAAATTGAACTCAAACATTTCAACAATTATGGTGTTGGGTTGGGTTGAATTGGTTAACTTTAGCCCATCTGTGTCCACAATGCTTGTTCTATGAGTAAATGCATTGTATCGGTGATCTCGTGGTGGCCTTGCATTTAAATTAAATTTTAGTGTAGGAATCTCTATTTAGGCCATCTATTCTGACCTAGAAAACTGGGGCAGCCAATAAATTTTTCTTTTCTTTTTCAAGTGCTTAGTGATATTATTCAAGATATTTCTAATGTGATTCAAACCCCCACAGTGATCCATAGCTTTAATTCTACTAATATGATTTTCAGCTTACAAAGTAATACACACAGGATTATTTAGCCTAACTTGTGCTATAACTACATTTATTGTTTTTCCATTATTTATGCAAAACAGATTCTGCAATTGAGAGATTGTTTCCCTAGTGTACTTTCATAATTTAGCTAGAAAACAGCAAATACTTCTCATTTAAGAAACAAATAGTCTTGGTTTTAAATCATAAATTAGAAAAGAGGGAGAAAAAAATTATACAACTACTTGTTGAATTTGATGCATATACGTGCACTTAACAGAGGATAAACCTTTTCCTAGATGTCTAAAAAAGCATTCTATGTTCATTAAAAAACAAATTCAATAAATAAATGCACTAGCATATCAAATTGAATAAAGAATCATGAAAAACAAAAAATTAAAACCCTACACAACTATAGTTCCAGAAGTGGCTGTTGTCTCAAACTATGAAGCTAATTCCGAATGTGGGCACAATAATGATGATGGAAGCAATTGCATTGGTTGATGATAGCTCCAGCCAGGTCTGTACATATGAACATTTTAGTTTGAGAAGTGTAAAAATCATGCCACTTCCATCATTCATGAAATACATATGTAACCATTGCCCTGCAAAAGTAAAGCCAAGAACCATGAATTCAAATTCAGATATCAATGATCGATAACATAATCCCCCACAAGATTAAGATAATCGGATAGCATTTGACTCGGTTAATTTGGGACTTTTCTTCTTAAAGGAGAAACAATGCCAAACACAATTACAGAATCCCTAAAATGTAAAAAGGAGCTTCTCTTTAGAAAGAGTTTAATAATAAACATGCATTTTCAGAGTAAACATGCATTTCTTTATGACCTTAAAGGTTATTATTATAAAAGTAAACAAACTTACTATGCATAATAGTTTGAGAATAGATAACAATGTAAAACTTTTACACTGTATTTGCATGTATTTTTTATTCCTCTAGAAAACATTTAAAAAATAGTTTATAAAATAATTTTAGATAAACTAATCTTTTGTGCCTCTCTTCCTACTTTTAAGCTAAAAAATTGAAAAATTATTAATTTTAACTTTAATTGAAGCATATTTTTAACATTGAAGTAGCTTTTTAAGGTCTAGAAAAGCCAGGCCAAACACTACGCAGGTCTTTAATTAAGGTAGGCTATACAAGGTCATGTTAGTAAGGGTAACAGTCTCAATACCACTTTCAATTTGAATCTATGGACTCTCATCGTCTGAACTAATGTCATCCATTCTCCTTTCAGCAATTGCTGGAAAAAGTCGCTGACGAAAATCAGGTGGTGGACGTGTTTCAGATGAAGGTGCTCCTCGAGGAGTCTCTTGTTTTATAGTTTTTGCCGACTTCTTCTTTGTATCTCTCACCTCCTTGCATACCTTATCCACCATTATTAGGAAGTCTCGCACTACTATGAACAACCTTGTGCCTTCATCCTTCCCAGCATTCCCATGGAAGTAATCACCAGTGCTCTTCACCAAAGCCACGATTTTCTTTTCCTCTTCCAGCAGTTTCATAACATCAGCCTCAGCATTCTGAACAAAACTTTTCACTGTCTCACAAAACCCCCTATCTTCCTCCACATTCTTCATGCTTTTGTTTACCAAGTCTCGTGTTTTTATGAGACCATGGCCAAGTTTGGCAGTCATTCCTGTTAAGCTGTCAGCATCTATAACTGCTGCTTTTTTTACATTCTCAAGTTCACTGCTCAATCGTGAAACCACCTGAAGACCGATTTCATGGTAGCGATCTTCTGTTTCTTGGGTATTATCGTGAAGGTCATCCGATTTAATACTAGATGATTTCTGGCTCTCTTTTGCCTTTCGGATGGCTTTTATGCCCTCGGAGCGGATAATCTCTAGAACAACAAAATGTAAGAGTGTAGTCTTGCCATCTGTTCCTTTTACATCGGATAATTTCAGAAGCGTATCAAGTTTAAATGCTTGTGCACCACCACGGAAAGTTCCATCATTCATTCGGTTGCCAGTTTTGAGAACGGCTTCAAGAAGCTTGAGGAACAGCCGGTTGTTTCTTAGTTCCTTACAAGCAACCTGACATATTAGATGCAGTTGCAAGAAGAATAAGATTTTATTCAAGGTAACAGGGCAATAAAAAAGAAACAAATACAAGGGCAGAGATTCTAAAACCAAAGGAATTACAATGAGGGATATCATATCACTTACAGAACAATGCAGTGTTCGTTTGTGTGTAAAAATGGTTTCAAATTTATCCATATAGCACAAAACTAAAATGATCACTAATTGCAATAGACCTCATAGAGTGACATACTAATCATAAATTTATTCAGGTTAAATGTATATATCTTAACATGGATATGCATACAAAATAAAATAGAGTAACAAGTAATGGTGTATTTATTTGATTGATGACAAAACACATTCTATAAGTTATTCAATGATACAAGAAGTTTTACACAGGTGCGAAATGATCCTTAACCCTGTTTGTATGTTTGTAATTTGTATTTGGAGAGGGTGCAGGGGACACTGACATCTAAATACAATGGAATTTGGTCGGAAAGCAAAACTCTGCACATTAATTACAGCATCAATTTGGCATTACTAATGCAACAAATGACATACTCTGCCAAATTTGACCGTTTGTTATTGGCAGTAGCTATATTAAGATGATATAGTACAATAAGGTCATTGTACAATCTCAGTTGGCATTAAGTTGAACTAAAAAAATTTAGCACCACAATCATCATGTGATAGAAAAGCATAAGCACGGCAACTGCATGTATGATGCATACCTCTAAAATGGCAAAAGACTCCATAGTAGTTGCAAGCTCCTCTTTAAGTGAGCCCATGAAAAGCAGGGCTTCCATTCGCTTAAATGCAAATGGAATGTCAACCATGGCTTTCAGGAAACGGTCAGCAGGCCCAAGTTGAGATAGATCACCACTAAAAAGTCTAAGCTTAAGTTCTTCATCTGATTTTGGTGCCATCTTCAGCAAGGTTTGAAGGAATTCTGGGGGCAGCTCATGTCCTGATCAGCCAAAAAGAGATTGCAAGTCTTTAATACAAGCGGAACAAGACAACTAAACAAACAATTTGTCTTTTAAATTTGAATATATTATCATTCCTGGTAAATGAATTCCATCATGATTTATCGATGAAGTAAAGTTCAAAGCAAGCAATCCAATTGTTCTGGAAGAAAATCATCAAAACAGCATAGCCAGGACTACCACAATCTATCTTCCCCGGTTTTCAAACATTATGATCATCAACGAATTTTAGAACAGCATCCAAACCTATCTACAACACTACAACAATCTATCCCCTCAACAGCAAAGACATGGTGCTAGTTTGAAAGAGTCCATATGATACTACAAGTTTACAATGTTTTAGGCAAACTATGGTTGCACAGATGTGTCCTAGATAATGCGTTTTCCTAAAAGAACCTAATATTATTATTGAAGTTATCAGCAATCTTTGAGGAAAATTGAAGGATCAAGAAAGCACCTTCATAAAGTGCATCACAAACTTCTTCCATTGTCACATTCAATGCACGCAACAGAATCAATAAATTTTGTGCTTTCTTTTTGTCAATGATCTGGATAAACAGTGGTGAAGGATCTTGGGAGGAAGATTGTTTCTGTTTTTGATCATTGTTCTTATCCACAGCATTATAGCCAAAAAGCGTCTCTATCATCTCTTCATTGAACCTGTTAAATGTCTGTCATTTGAGAATACTAACAATAGATTAACTTAACTTTGATAAACAAAAGAGGTTTGGAAGTTATTCCTTACTGGAAAGATCCTGATTTGATTTGATTCCAAACCATTGATTGATCCGGGTTTGCTTGAACCTTATCCCAGAAGAAGGGCTTTAGCTTGGCTTTGGGAGCATCAGCTTCACCTTCTACTCCAGCTTCAACTGTATCTTTTGATCCACTTGCTAACGGCCGAGGCACCTTTGAGCCAAATGGAGGTGGAGGTCGAGGAGGAACCACACCACTCATTCCTGGTGGTGGTGGTGGTGGACGAGGACCAGGTTTGGCACCAGCTGGGGGTGGTGGAGGAGGTGGACCAGGTTTGGCACCAGCTGGTGCTGGGGGTGGTGGTGGAGGACCTGGTTTTGCACCAGCTGGTGCTGGGGGTGGTGGAGGAGGACCAGGTCTGGCACCAGCTAGTGCCGGCGGTAGTGGTAGAGGTGGGCCAGGTCTGGCACCAGCTGGTGGTCGGGGTGGTAGAATGCTACTAATAGCAGGCTGTTGAGGGGCAGGAGGAGGAGCTGTAGCAACAGCAGCAGTAGCAGCCGGAGCAGCATCACCAGAAGGTCTAAATGAAGGTGGCTCAGGAGGAAGAGGGCTTAGCCTGCCTGGAGGAGGTTTTAAAGGAGGCATTCCAGAAGGGATGGTGGCTCCCACCCTCCCGGGAGGAGGTTTCAGTTCAAATGGTGATCCGGCAGCAGCATTAAGAGCTCCTATTGATTGGCTTTCCTGCACTGAGTACTTCTTATTGTCTACTAAACCATTCCCTGATGACTGAAACCCAACTTTCTCCCCTTTTATTGAATTTCCGAAAGAATAACTGGAAGGACCTGTAGGATAAAATTCAACTTTGTCAAGACTACTAAAAACTTATTAACAAGGTATGAATGAATGGTAATATGATACATACCAACAGAGTAGTCATTCATGCTCAAGCTAAGAAGAGGCCTATCATCATTTAGTCTGAAATGGCCAGTCTTACGATACCGAGTACAGCATAAAAAGAGCAGAGCTGCAGCTATAAATGTCACCAATGCAGTTATAACTACAGCGAGAACAACTGTTTTTTTATTACTATGCTTCCCTTCCTGTTTGTTAATGTCAGAAGATGGAGAAGAAATTTCTGAAGCTTCTGGTGGAGTCAATTTTGGGAAAAATGATGTTGGTGGCAAAGGATGCAGAGGTTTATGAACCAGAGGTGCTGGAGCAAAAGGTGATGGGGCCAGACTGGGTTCAGATGATGGGGCCAGACTGGGTTCAGATGATGGTGCTAGACTGGATTCAGGTGATCCAACTGCAGGACCTGGACTAGGTGGTTCTGATATGTGTTGGAGCAAAATACGACCAAATTTTCTTTCAGGACCACTGGATTGGGAAAAAAGTGGTCCCATATAAGTGACATGCCAATTCTTGGAATCATCTTCTTTTCCTGAGACAGGTAATGGATGATTATTTTTTCTCAAACAGTGAAGAAAGTTCCCCTTGAATTGAGGACAGTAAGAACTGATAAATTTTTGTATTTCTTCCTGTGCTATTGGTTGAATCTCTGAACTGATTATATTGGTGCTGCCAGACAATTCCTGCGAGAGGCATAAATCAGGATCATCAGCATCTTTCATTAAATGAAATAAATCTTCCCATTAATATTTCCATAAGACCTTTTCCTGCAGTCATGAAATTTAACTTTTAGGGCCTATCAATCCATTAAGACGGATGAAAGATTAGAGTCCATGACCACAGAAAAATGCAAAACACGAAGAAGCACAGTTCACTGTTCAATATCAGACCTCGATATCATGCTGGAAACTGGTAGTAAAATGACAGATCTAATCCTCACTCTTTTCTTAAGCTCTTTCCATATGAAAAGAGTCATGCAGAAGATAAACATAGAAGTAGGGTCATCCTCTTCTAGTTACCATGCTGCCATAAATTTTGACTAAAAGTGCTAACTGATAAAACATTGACAAGTGGATAGTAAAAGAGGGAAATACTTGGATTTAATCGTAAGATGTCCCTATGTAATCAATATCGACAGTTTTGAGCTTCGTAGTCCACACAAAAAGTTGAGATATTGAAACAATTTCTACTAGCTCTAAGAGATCATATTTTTAGGGGAAAATGTATTTTAGGTTCCTCAATTTTCAGTAAAAATTGGTCTTACTTAGTCCAACCACTATAAAAATGATGATTTTGGTACTCGCATTTTTTATAATTGGTGAATTTCATCCCTCATTATGGAACTTAGGAATTAAGATACTTAGTTGAGGGGCAAAATTCACCAAATAAAAAAAAATAAGTACCCCAATGTCCGGAGGCTCCACGCTGTGCGCAGGTAAGGGGGATATGCAAAGAGACTGTTTCTGGATTCGAACCCATGACCAAACAAGTCACCAAGACACAACTTCACCAAATATAAAAAAAAAGTACGAAGATCAATATCATTGTTTTTGGAATAAGGACAAAGACCAATTTTGACCAAAATGTGATGGACCCAAAAACACATATTTCCCTAATTTTTATTTCCCACTTCATCAGGAAATCATGGATTTAGGCAAGCATGTTAGCTATATCTATCTGAAGCTAAAATCATTGTTAAATTACTTACCTCTATGTTAGCTACCTACCTCTATGTGAGGCTAAAATAGATGTCAGATTAACCAGATACTACCATTAGCCATTTGCTTAGGAGTTAAGAATTGTGAAGCACAAGCAAAAGAGCTACAGGATATATCTGGTCTTAACAGCTTACAGCATTATTGGAACTGGGATTGTCAAATGAAAGAAATGACAGGCTAAGACAATCAAGACATCAACGAAACAGTGAAACACAGCATCCACACCAACCTTTAAAGAAAAGGCAAACACCCCAATCAATGTAAGAACCCAAAATTTCGGAGTTCCCACCCTATCTTCACTTTCTGGTCTTTTAATATTTGAACAAAAAACACAACCAAATATATAAAAGAAACCTACAAATTCAAACACTTAGTAAAGGGACCCTTACCGTGTGCTCATCTAGTAATCCAGATGCTGGATCAAGTAACTCCCTAACAAAATCATCTTCTGCTTCCTTCTTTTCTATAGAACTGGCTGCTGCCACGAGAAGAAGAACCAAAAGAACCCCCAAAGTAACCTTTATGTTAACCATATGTTTTTGAATTCCCATTTCCAAGTGCTTAATATGCTTCTCATTTCACCAAAGGACTAAACCCCTTCATCACCTACAACCACCCACCAAGAAAAAAGAACCTTCTTTTCACTATCCACTTCAATTCCTTCTCAGAACACCACAAACAGTGCTTACAGATGTTAATTCCCCAAAGACCAACCAAGGGTTTGTTCCAAAAATTAAAACTTCAAGATCAAACTAAAAGAACAAAATCAAACCCCAAAAGAACCTTGCCCCAATCCAAAGCTTCCAACTTTAAACGAATCAGATCAAGTCCAGCCAAACCCCACCACAAGAATCAATCAAAGATCCACTCCAAACAAAAACAAAAACTTGGGTAGGCGTTGAAGCATCAAAATCTCTAAACCACCCTGCAAGTGCAAACAAACAAAAACCAGAGCTCCAAATAAAGATTCAAGAAAAGGGTCTTTGCTTCTTGCAGGATCCAAGATAGGGAACTCAAAAAGGACGGCTTTTGGCGTTGTTGACCATGACTATCTAATTGTGACAAATTTTCTTTTTTTTATCTGTTTGATGAACGTGTGTCAAAAATGGTAAAAAGAGACCAAAAAGCAAAGACTTATAGTAAAAAAGGGAATGAGAGAGATGTTGATGATGTTAAGGAAAAGGAAGTTTCTTGGCGCCAGACAGAAGAACGAACCCTACGCGTAAAAAGAACCGTCCTACGAAAAAAGATTCTGGATGGATGATGGATTCAGTCGTTGCCAAGATGCTGCCACTTTCAAAATGTCTTGCTTTGAGTTTTCTCATATTCTAGCATCGAAGGAAATCCATATAATAGATAATAGTTAGAATTATTTTAAAATAATTATTTTAAGAATTAATAAATTTATTATATATTATAAATTATAATAGAATAACTATCTAATTTTTTTAATATTATTAATCATTAACTCTTTTTGTCTATATTAAATTATTATACTTTGAAATTTGAATAATGACAAGAAGAAATAATCGTGTGTTTGTTGAGGTTAGAAATTTAATTAAAAAAATTATAAATTTCATTTTTTATCATTTGATTCAATTTCTAATTTATAAAATTTAGAAGTTTCCAATTTTTAACAAATTGTGATCTATAAAATTTATAGATAATAATTTAGTCCATTTCTAATTAACTATTGTAACAATTTACTCACGGTTAATTAGTCTTTACGTTATATAATAATAGCACATTATTATAGATTTCTTGTCTATAAAAACATATTATTATAATTATCGGGTAAATGTCCACTTAGTTTTTACATTTTGCCACAATGACAATTTCCTATATTATGAAAATATCTATTTAATCCATAAATATAAAAATATACAAACAATTTAGTCTGACCATTAAATTATCTTCATTTTTGTTAACGTTTTTTTACAACATAACATGTGAAGGACGCAATGGTAAATCCACGTGCCAAAAGTGATTTTCATGCATTGAGATAGAAATTTGTGGACCAAATTGTTAGTTCTATCTTTTTGTTTTTACCTCTGAAAGTCACCACACAAAGTGATCATTCATCTATCTGCTTCATTTTTTACTTTTTGTGAGAGAGAGGCTAAACTCGTTGTTGCTAAGTGTGTTTTTCCCACCTTTTGCACAATCGATGCCCAATAGTGGACGATTTTGCATAAGTTTTCTCTGTATATGTTTCGTTCTTTGTCAAATCTGAAACCCTTCGGCCTAAACAAAGTCTCAGCTTCAATTGCATTGTAGCCTCTGACCACAAGGCCACCTATGCCACAAAGTAAGATCATTCAAAAAAGGTCCTCTGCAAATTCAACCTCCTCATCTTTGGTTTCTTCGTTGTTACCTCTGAGCTCTAATTTAACCCCCATCTTTGGCTCCTTTGCCACTGTGAAGCAAAGTCATTGAAAGAAGGACCTTTGCAAACTCAATTTTCATCTTTGATTTCTCTTTTGTTGCCACCAACAATCCCCTAATGTGTAAAATATGTACTCGATAAGGGCAAGTATACCCTTTAGTGGCAACAATAGGCTCAAAAGTCTAGATATCTTATCCTAGAGACTAGTTATGTTTCCAAATAATCTCGCATTGGTCATTTGGGATTCAATTTAGGGTTAAGGATGAACAATAAAGAGGTTTGTATAAATGAGGTTTATGCCACTAGTTTGGTCATGCAAGTTTTATGAACTCTATCATTTTGTAGTTCAGTTAATTACAAGTAGATGGTCACTAACATGTGATTGACTAATAATTAGAGTGATCAATTCCAATATAAAATAGAAAGCAGTAGAAAGACTCAATCATCTAAATAACCTTGAAGAATTTTCATTAAAAAGATGAATTATGGTATACAGTACAACTACATCACGATCCAAGACCTAAAGGGTCTAGTCAACCATGGTCATAGAAAAGCCAACTAACATACAATAATACATTGAAAGTGAAAGAGATAGAAACCTTTACAGATTAAGACCCCAATTTTTTTAGTGTAGCTCTCTCTCTCTCTCTCTCTCTCTCTCTCCAATAATAAGTGTTTCTCAAAACTATTTATATTAATAAAGACACATCAGCTCAAAAAAGGCACATAACGGTCGTGGTCGAAAAACATTGACATTGAGTGCTTTGGGGTTTATGGATTTATCACGACCCTTGTGAGTTGATCACGACTGTGTTCGACTGGTAGGCATTGATCTGGAGGGCAGTGATGATCTTATCATGGCCATTGTGGTTACCACGACCACAGTAAAGTACCACGACCGTGGTGGAGTGCAGAGTCTTCAATTTCTTCATGGATTTGTGTTAATTTCGACTCTTTCACTTGATTGAGTGTATATACTTCATTCAATACAAAACTAGAGCCCGAATGTGAATTCTATCAAGAAAAATATATGAAAATAGCACAATGTCGACAATTCGGCTTCTTTGATGCTAACAATGACAATGTTGACAAGGAGATTACCAACATCAAGTGGTTTTCCCTAGTCTCCATGACCCATGACATGAATTCTTCAACTTTACCTCCATCTGGGTCACTTGCGACAATCGTCCATTAATTGATGTTCCATTTTTTGTTTCTTTTATTTGTTTGTTTTGCTTATTATTATCATGAATTTGTTTCATTTCTTTGTTGGTTTTTTCCCGAATCATAGTTATTTTCAAGTACACATAAATTGGTTTGGACTTTGGAGGAATTGAAATTAATTGGTTAAGATATTTGTTGATTTTAAGTTAGTAATCCTAATTCTTAAATTTGCGGTTTTATGGTTTAAAAATTTGAATTGATTCATATTTGAATTTATAATGAAATTGAAGAAATAAGAATTCTCCCTATTGAATGTGTGTTTTTAAATTCACATAATTATTGTGAACCATTTTTTCATTAAGTTGTATTTTTTGGGGACCATTTTTTCGTTGCATAAGAACATATTAGCACGAAATTAGGAAGAATAACATTCTTCTCAAAATACTCATTATTTTCTTAAATTTAAAAATCAATAGTTAAAGAAAGTTTTACTGACAATTTAGTCAAAACACTATTGGCAAACGTGGAATGTCTCATGCACTTGTGAATTTTCTATATTAACATCAACATGTCACATATGCACAAAACATTAACGAAAACAAAGATAACTTGACAGTCCGACTAAATTGTCGGTACATTTACATATTTATGGACTAAATTGATAATTTTCTTAATGTACGAATGAAATTGTCAACGCCTGCAAAATAAAGGGACTAAAGGTGGCATTTACCCTATATAATTACCCCAAATTTTTGTTGGTATGTACTTCTAGTTATTTGACACTCAATAATTAATTCTCTTCCTATTAAATTAGTCTATTTGTAAGTGAAGTAATTCCTTCAATTGCAACTTCACTTCAAAGGCGAATATCAATTCTTAGTTTAGAGGATATATACAAGCATTGAATTATTTGTGTCAACGACTTTCGATTTATACTTACCCCACTAATTATATAGAAGTCTAATTTAAAAATAATTATACACTCATTTTCTATTTAACTTACATCATATCTTTCTTTAAAAGATATAGAAAGACATAAACCTTCTTTATCTCTTTGTTAATAATAAAATATAAAATATTACATGTGCCCACTTGAGGTTTTAGTTATTACACCTAATACACCTCTCTATTTTGTAATCCTACAAAAACAAATTTCCTAACTTCCCCTCGTATAAGACTTGACACCATCCCCTCCATTCGCACCTTTATGTTTTTTGTGAATTGCATTTAATAACTCGATTAATTTTTTTCTTTAGTTTTAGTCTCTATTGTCAAGTGACAATGTTAACTAATGATATGACAATGACATTGACAACTCAATGACTTGCTACATCATCAAGGAATTTGATAGGGGCATCCTTGTTTATTTATTTATTTGGTAAATTGTGTTTTTAATTTTAAATATGTTTTGATGTCATACAAGTTGATAAATGATTAAAGACATAATTAATTAATAAATAATTACACATCATTTTGATGATGTGGCATGTCAATGGACGTCTAACATCATTGTTATGTCATTAGCGAACGTTATTACTTGACAATAGATATTAAATAACAAAAATTAACAACGGGTGCCCAATGTTATACGAGAAGAGAAATTATGGGTTATTGTAGGGTTACAAAATGAATAGATGTCAAGTGAAAACCTTAGGGATGCATGTAATTTACTCTAAAAAATATATTAGAAGAAATATGTTAAACTTAAATAATGGCAAATGCTACTGTGGAACAACTTCGCAGGTGGTCTACGATGCACCATCTTTATTTGTTGTAGATTTAACTAGTCCTCATAATTATACTATGCACCTCTCACACTGGATTGCTCATTCCCTAATCAGAAACAGAAACCCCCTCACTTCCACTGTCTCCACCACCAACGCACCACCGCTGCCATCTCCGTCTCCTGTCAGAAACTTTTCCATTGCCTTTACCTCTAGCCACAACTGTCATGAAAACACTAGAAGACAAATTCAATCCAAAACTCAAATAAAAAATATGGTCGTTGGTGGTGATCAGGTGGTTGATCCATATTTTCTCTATCATGTCACTCAAGCAAATAATCAAACTTGCAAAGCAAATAATCAAACTTGCATTTTCTTTTAGTCAACATTTTGAATTGTTGCCTGTTATAATTACCATGTTTTCTTCTACATGGTAAATGCATGTTATGAATTATGAAAGTTAACTTTCAAGAGAATATATACTATCAAATTTAATATAAAGGGGTGGTTGTAATAATTTTATCTACTTGCTTTTGCTTATTGTTAATGTTATTATTTTAAGCTAATTATCTAAATTTTTTAGCAACTAAAGATTTAATACCAAACTATTATAGTTTTTTAAGTATAAAATCACTTAATATTTGAGAAATTTGCACTTGGCTAATCTTGTTACATTAAGTATTTTTTCACTCAAATAATTCTTTTGTTATATTAAGCATTTTGATTTTACTTCTACATTTTAGCTGACTGCGTTTAAGTATCATCAGCTTTAGAGAAGCCCTGGATCCTGTGAAGTAGGTCACTAGCTAGCAGAACAGGTTATAATAATGAGAAAATAAAGATAACTCTTGATGTTGCTTCTACAAATATTTGCATAGGTAATTTTAAGTTTCTCCCGCTTGTGTACTTTTAGATTCTCAAGAAGATGGAACATGGTGATGATACTTGCTTTATCTAATTGACGAAATTTGAAAGGAAATTATTGAGATAAGACTATTGTTGTTATTATTAGCTTTATTTGATTTGTCAGTGCTATCATGATATTTGTTGCACTATGAGTTGGACTATTTTACTAGAAAGCAATTGAAAAATATTATTTTTATTTTAAAAAATATAGTTTGAAAACTAATTTAGTGTTTAATTAAAATTAGTTTGAAACTAATTCAATTTTAAACTTATTCGAAACCAAAATTTGTTTTCAAACCAATTTTTCTAAAAACTAATTCAGTTCCGAATTGATTCGTCAAATCAGTTGGCAAATTCAGTTTACAAACTGAAC
This sequence comes from Glycine tomentella, assembly GCA_007407185.1. Classification (NCBI taxonomy): domain Eukaryota; kingdom Viridiplantae; phylum Streptophyta; class Magnoliopsida; order Fabales; family Fabaceae; genus Glycine; species Glycine tomentella. The sequence continues at coordinate 3,626 of PYAF01002708.1, read as the reverse complement.
TGTTTAAACCAGTTTGAAACTGTTCGGTTTGACTTTTTTTTCCAAACTAATTTGTGATCCAATGCTGATTGCACAATCTCTATTTGTGATCCACCATGCACTAAATAGTATTGACATAAAACATGGTGTATGCAAATTGTCGTGTTAGAATGAGTGAGATTTGAGGTAGATCAATAAAATGTGTAATTGGGAATCACAACATTGTTAAATTATACAATAATTACCTTAAAAATCATAATTATGATAATTTTTTATTAGTTGATAATGTAAAAACATTTACTCTAATAATGCATAGAATTTCATATTAGACTAAATACTAAATAGTCTTTACGTACATTAATAATGCAAAGATTTTTTTATACGTCATCAAATTATAAATTTTTATGCATAATAAAGTTATTTGACTATTATAATAACTATTTTATAATAATCATACCACCAGTAATTTCCGATAGGTTGATAGTGTAAATCACATCAACCAGTGCATAGAAATTAAATTCTTTCTTTGAAGATGGCTTGAGTTGTGACATGGCACTACTACATGCGACCACATCAACTACGGTTCTAAGGGCATAATGACGACGGTTCGCGGACTGACGTTATTATAGACGTCGTTGAATCAAAACATTTCGAATACGGTCTTCAAACCGTCTTTGAATAAGCCTAATCGACTACGGTTTTGTATTAAAAACCGACTTTGATTAACATTTGATAATGCCATATATCCACTACGGTTCTGTAGTAGAACCGATTTTGAAATGGCACTTATCCACTACGGTTCTGTAGTAGAACCGACTTTGATTAATCACATATCCACTACGGTTCTGTAGTAGAACCGACTTTGAAATGGCACTTATCCACTACGGTTTTGGCTGCAAAACCGACTTTGATTAATCACATATCCACTACGGTTTTGGCTTCAGAATCGACTTTGATTTACTTGCTTTTCCACTACGGTTCCTTTAAATGAACCGACTTTGAATAACCATTTTTTTTTCAGACTCATTAAGCTTTTCCTTTATTCGGGTCATTCTTGTAACTAATTGAGGATTTGCAAATTTGATAAAACCTGGAGGACGAATTTTCCATTTTGCTTAGTTAGCATGAAGACACCCAAAGAAGCTTCATATGAGATGGAGGAATTAAAATACCCAAAGAAGCGGATGACAACCACTATGGCGGAAGAAGCACGACCACCACTGCAGAACCCGGAATCTTACCCACGACCTGCACGGACCCACCAACGGCGCGGAGGAAGCAGCGGCGCGGAACGACGGCAGAACCACGGCGGCGGCGTGCGGTTTCGCTTCAGGCTGAGCAACAATCTCACTTTCCTCCACTAGGTCAAGCTATGGTGCAGTGAAGACCCCGTGGGTTTTTGGTTCCTATTATGAAACTGTTATGAAACGCATCGTTTTGGTCTTTAATCCACTACGTGATAAATTAACCGTGTTTGAAAAAAGCAAGCGCGTCCCTTAATCCACTACGGGTATATTTTAAAACCGTGTTTGAAAAGAAGAAAACAACTACGGTTCCTTTGATAACCGACTTCGAAATGGGCTTGCTTCCAACTAAACGATGACGGGCTCAAATGAACCGACTTCGATATGATTACCTTCCCATTTCCACGACGGTTGTATTAAAAACCGACTTCGAAAAGTGACTTTTATTTACAAAAATGCCACCGTGCACTTAACGACGACACGCGTTGTGGAACCGTCTTCGAATGTCCGTCGTGAAAGCCTACATTTCTAGTAGTGTGGGTACATGTACTTTGATGTTAAAGCCAAACCAATGAGCCATAGAGTTAACAAGTAGGCAGAATTTGCATATGGTGCTGGTCAGGTGAACCTTACAAGAGCTATGAACCCTGGATTAGTTTATGACATGGATGACTTTGCATATATCCAGTTCTTATGCCATGAGGGCTTCCAAGGCTTGGCCATGATGCTATTAACTATCCCACCATGCAACTAAGTGTTAAACAACACAGGCATAACAGTAGGGTTTTCAGGAGAAGAGTCACCAATGTTGGTTTTGCTCCGACCACCTTCAACACCACCATCAAATCTCTCAGAGGGGTGGAAATCACAGTGAAGCCTACTGGCCTCATTTTCTCTCACACCCTGCATATGAAGAGCTTCAAGGTAGTGGTGAAAGCAAAACTTATGGTTTCTAGTAGTGCACTTTTAGTGGGGTCCCTCCTCCTAACCATATTTTTCTATTTACATAGCTCAAGCTTAAGACCTTATTTATAATTGACCAAGTTCAGTTTCACTAGAAACAACATACTGGTAAAGACATTGATTTTGTTTTCACATAAATGGATTTTTTTGGATTAAAAAGGATAAATAAACCAATTTATTTTGCATTAATGATTTCGTTTGGATCTTTTACACAAATTCCAAACAGAGTCCAGTAGTTGCTAATTAATATATACTAATATTTTATAAGCTAATATATATATATTTTTAGATTATTTTATTAATTAGATTATTCTTGATCAAATTAACTTAATTGAACCTGCGACCAATTCATAGCTACACATATATATTCGTTCCAATAGTCACAAAGTCTCACATTTAGGATTTGAGAATATGGATAATTTATATACACCTTCTTTAACTGATCAAAATGTTTTTAAGAGAGACAAAATCGTGATGGACATCCAAACACCTAAGCGAACTAAACATCATACAATGATCCGAACGATGTTTTTGTATATATCTTCTCAAATAATGCAAAGATATATAAATGGAAAACAATCATGTGCAACTCTTGCAAATCATTACAACTTTTTAAATTTCTGTAGTTAGAATCTTCCCCCCCCTCAACAAACTAGTTATAGGACTAAAGTTCAACTAAAACATGACTTCTCTCTCTCTGGACACAGTATCAAATCTCTCTACCTAAACATTCCAACATGAATTTCAAATATATGCCAAAATAAACTTCGAAATGGACAAAACCTTTACACACACACACACATACACACTATATATATATATATATATATATCAGTAATAGGGTAGTCTACACGCACAAGAAGTGCTGGTTTACATGTAGGCAGACACACTAAAGCAGATTGTCAGAGTATCCTCCAACTAATACCTGTAAAATATCAAAATAATCACTCAAACCCCACTTAAATAGCTCTCATGCCTAAGTACCTGCAGAATCTTTGCATATACATGTTAATGATGCATATATGAAGATTCCAAGGTACTGATGACCCAAAAGGTAAACATGTGTTTGAGCCCCTACAACTTCCATCAGATTACCCTCAGTAACCCAAATCTTACTCATCCATATATGGACATATATGGGATATTACAGATCATCTTAAGCAAAATATGATAGTAATTTAAGTGGAGTGTCGATGGTTTTTGATATCATTATGTCAGAAACTTAAGCAGAAGTTGAACGTTCACTACTAGAAAAGCAGCTTTCAACATCGGTTATTTTGGACTTTTAACATCGGTTCTCGAGCGATGTTGAATCAGGCGACGTTGAAAGTGGAGAAATTAACATCGGTTTTGAAAACCGATGTTACCAAATGTAAAGCACATCGGTTTGTCATCAATAACCGATGTGGAGTTGTCATACATGAAAGCGCTGAAAAGAGT
>PYAF01002707.1:135830-153660 GCA_007407185.1 Glycine tomentella | reverse complement strand
TTAGGTTTTCGATTCAGGTTAAAGGGTTAATTCACTAAGGGATTAGGGATTAACTAATCTAGAAAAGACTTATTTTCTGAACAATCATAACAAGAAACCCTTATGATATATTCTCTAAATGCTTAGTTTGACAGGATTGCTAAGGGATTAGGATTCTCGATCAAATTAAAGGGATAAGTCGCTAATAATTTAGGATTTACGAGATTAGGAGAGATTTATCATTTGTGTAAATTAAACTAATAAACCAGTCAAGTGAAGGAGGTAGGAATCAAAGGGGATTGCACCTGACCACAATTGCTCTTCCATTGGTAACTTTTTGATTTAATTTACTGCTTATTTAATTTCTGTTTTTACTCAACAACCAATCAATCAACAATAACTTTCTTCAACATTTTCTGTTTTACTTTCAATCACATTGGCTTAATATTACTGTGAATTCACCCCAATCCCTGTGGAGAACGATACTCACTTACCTATTTTATTACTTGAAACGATCGGTGCACTTGCCGTAGTGTGCGGTTTTCGCAACAGGATTCTTTGGGATTTGCTTGATATCTAGCACACAAGCAAAAACTTAACATAATATTAGGTCTACTTGCAGTTAAGTATATAAAGAATCCAATCATTCCTCTGTATTTAGACTCATAAACACATTTGCCTTTATCATCTGTGTCAAGATAGGTAGAAGTTGCCATAGGTGTTGAAGCATCCTTGCAATTCTCCATTTCAAACTTCTTTATCATCTCTTGACAGTACTTGGATTGACTAAGGAAAGTTCCATTCTTTAATTGCTTGACTTGTAGTCCTAGAAAGAATGTGAGTTCCCCCATCATTGACATCTCAAATTCACTCTGCATTGATACTGAAAATTCTTTGCACATAGATTGATTACTATAACCAAAAATTATGTCATCTACATAGATTTGAACCAACAATATATCAATCCCTCTTTTCTTGATGAATAAGGTTTTGTCAACTTGACCTCTTATGAATAATTGTTCAAGCAAAAATTTGATTAACCTCATACCAAGATCTAGGTGCTTGGTTCAAACCATACAAAGCTTTTCTTAACTTGAAAACATGGTTAGGATGTTTGTGATCAACAAAACTAGGGGGCTGATCAACATATATTTCTTCTTCAATGTAACCATTTAGAAATGCACTTTTAACATCCATTTGAAACAATTTAAAGTTCATCAAGCAAGCATATGCAAGGAATAACCTAATGACTTCTAATCTTGCAACTGGAGCATAAGTTTCATCATAATCAATGCCTTCCTCTTGATTGTATCCTTTAGCAACCAATCTAGCTTTGTTTCTTATTATGATACCACTTTCATCTAGTTTGTTTCTAAAAACCCATTTAGTGCTAATAGGTACATGAGAAGATGGTCTAGGAACTAATTCCCAAACTTGATTTCTTTTAAATTGATTTAACTCATCATGCATAGTCATTAACCAATGTTCATCTAGCAAAGCTTGATCAATATTCTTTGGTTCAATCTGTGAGACAAAAGCCATGGTACAATAAAGATTTCTTAAAAGGATCTAGTAGATACTCCCTTTGTTACTTCCCCTATTATGTTGTCAAGTGAGAGATCTCTAGAGCTCTTCCATTCTTTATGCTTTTGTAATTGTGTAGAATGTTCCAGCTCATCATTTGGTTCAGCTTTTTCTTTATTGTTCAGATCATTGATTTGCAAGCATTCTTCCTTTTCTCCTACATCATCACACTCCAAATTCTCTTTGGAAGGGTTAGTCTCATCACATACAACATGAATAGATTCCTCAACACATAAAGTTCTTTTATTGAATAGCCAAGAAAAATTGCTTCATCAGCTTTAGAATCAAATTTGCCAAGGGACTCTTTTCCATTATTTAATACAAAACACTTGCAGCCAAATGCCCTCAAATGAGATATGTTTGGTTTCCTACCTTTGTATAGTTCATAAGGGGTTTTCTTCAAGATAGGCCTTGTGAGAATTCTATTCAAAGTATAACAAACTATACTTACAGCATCTGCCCAAAAGTGTTTAGGTAATTTAGTTTCATTTAGAAGTGTTCTTGCACCTTCCTCAAGTGATCTATTTTCCTCTCCACAACACCATTCTGTTGAGGTGTTCTTGGAGCTGAAAAATTGTGGTTAATTCCAAACTCTTCACAAAACTTTTCAAAATGTTCATTTTGGAATTCTCCTCCATGATCACTTCTAATTGAAACTATATTACTTGACTTTTCATTTTGAATAAGCTTGGCCAATTTTGTAAAAGCTGATAAAGCATCAGTCTTGGATCTTAAAAATAAAGTCCATGTATATCTTGAGTAATCATCTACAATAACAAGCCCATAGAAATTGCCTCTCAAGCTCATAGTTCTAGAGGGACCAAACAAGTCTATGTGAAACAACTCAAGAGGTCTAGATGTTGAAACAACATTTTTACTTTGAAAATAATTTTTAGTTTGATTACCTCTTTGACGTGCTTCACATATATTGTCATTTTCAAACTTAAGCTTAGGCAATCCTACTACTAAGTCACTCTTAATAAGCTTGTTCAAATGATGCATGTTTTTATGACTAGTTCTTCTATGCCATAACCAAGTTTCATCAATCTTACTTATTAAACAGCTAGTATGATGTAAGAATGCATGATCAATGGACAAAACATAAATGTTACCCTTCCTTTTGCCAATGTGAATAACTTCATCACTTTGGTTATCACATATCAAGCAGCACTTGTTGTTGAAGGAGACTTTAAACCCTTTGTCACATAATTGACTTATGCTTAGGAGATTATGTTTCAAGCCATCAACATACAAGACATTTCTGATTTTTGTCTTAAAGCTATCTCCAATGTTTAAACTTGCCTTTGTTATTATCTCCATAAGTGACATAACCTCCATCTTTTAATATGACATCAGTTAGCATGGATATGCCACCAGTTATATGCCTAGAGCATCCACTATCAAGATACCACAATGATGATCTTGCTCTTGGACACACCTGCAGAATTAAAATCAAGTAGCAAAGAAAAGTACCCAATTAAGGTTGAGTCCATAAAGGTTAGCTACCTTTTTCTTCTTTTGTACCCAAATACCTTTCAAAGTATGGTTTTACAAAAATGTCTTTCATGAATGAATGAATTCTGCAGGTTGTAAGAATCAATTCTCAGAATCAAATCTTGAAATCCTTTTTGTTTCTAAAACATTTCTTCAAAATTCAGAAATCTTGATCTCACAAGATGGTGTTTTAATTTTAGAGAGAAACACAAATTTTAGCACTTCTAAAAGCAATGAGACTTTTGGGTAAGTCACACTTATGATTAGAAAATCACACAAGGTCTATTTATAAAGAAATAGACTCACCAAGCTTTTAAAAAACATATTTAATTGTCAATAATCGATTAATTCGCTAGTGTAATCGATTAAATTGCCATATGTAATCAATTAAACTGACCAAATAATCGATTAAACTATTCTTCAGCTTTCTGGTAATGTTTCATGAACAAAATAATCGATTAAACCACATTGTAATCGATTAATGCAGCAAGTCAAAAAAGTTTAAAATACTTGTGTAATCGATTACAATTCCTGGTAATCGATTATCACAGCACGACTTGTTTTCTAGAAATATACTATGTAATCAATTACAGAAAATGGTAATTGATCAAGTCAACAAAGCATGGTTTTCTGTTAACACTATGTAATCGATTAAAACGAACATGTAATCGATTAAACTGTTCTTCAAGGCTTTTCCAGAATTGTTTAAATGTCTTTAATCGATTATTCCTCTTGTGTAATTGCTGAGAGCACGGCAAGTGCACCGCTCGTTTCAAGTAATAAAGTGGGTAAGTAGAGTATCGTCTCCACAGGGATTGGAATGAAATTCACAATAATTCTAGGTCTCAGCGATTGGAAAGGAAAAGAAATTGTTTGCAGAATTTGTTGTGTGTTGAGTGTTTAAAGTAAAGACAGAATTTAAAAGAATTAAAATGCAGTTAAAGAAAGAGTTGTTACCAATGGAATGAATAATTGTGGTCAGCACAATCCCCTTCGATCCCTATCTCTTTCACTTAACTGGTTATCAAGTTTAATTGATTCTAATTACTCAGAGAATAAATCTTTCCTAATTTAGTTAACCCCTAATCCCTTAGTGAATTAACCCTTTAACCTGAATCAAAAACCTAATCCCTTAGTGCATTCTATCAAGTTAAGCAATTGAAAGAATTTATTATATAGTTCTGCAATCATGCATCCCTATCTCTAGGCAATGAACAACTGTTATTCTAATCAAGTCAGAAATTAGAACCCCAACATCCCTATTGCGAATCCTAACCCTCTGCACTTACATAGAATGGCCAATTCCAAATAAGAATAAAGCAATAAAGAACAGAATAGAATAAAATAATTATAACAATCTCATTCAATACCAGTCAAGTTACAGAGGAGTTAACATCGGTTCTTGGCTTAGCCACAATACAGAATTTAGCCTGCCATAGGCTTCAAGAACACAAAAGCTGTTGAATAATACATGATTTTGCTGCAACCTTAGCCTTGATTCTTGATTTCCAAAGGTTTAGAATGATGTTTACAATGTGTAAAAGATGATTTTCTCAATCCCAGATGTTCCTATTTATAATTTCCTTCAAGAAAGATTAATTCTGGTAACAAAGGCTTTTTCCTGTACAAATTTCAAAATAGATAAGTTTAATTCAAGAAAGAAATCAATTTCACGCTGATGGCGCGAGCCTTTCGAATGGATGGCGCTGATAGCGTGGTACTTCACGCTAATAGCGTGAAGTCTACGCAAGAAAGGATTGATTCTGAGCTTCTGGCGCGAATGGCGTGACTTCTTCGAGTTGGATGCCTGTATTTTCCACTGTGGCGCTACTCTCGCAGATTCTGGCGCTATCCGCGTGAGACCTTGGATTTGCTTTTCTTCTTTTCTTGCCTTGTTTCTCCTCCTTTTAGTCCTGAAATACAATAATGGTAATGAATTGAGATAAATTTAAACATAATCAACAATTAAACTAAATCTAACCTATTTTCATAACTATTTAACTAAATCGTAACTTAAAACTAGCCTAAAACTAAGATGTGTTTGCAACACATCAAACAATTCCTAGACTTGAAAGTTGATGTCCCCAGCAACAGAAAGAATTTCAAGAATAAGCAAGAGTCAATGATCCAACCAAACCGCAGCTTACAGCCCTCGAATCATCATGTTGAGTATGATCAAATTCAAATCAAAGCTTCAATGACACTATCAAGTTTGTCAAGTAATGAGAGTAACTTGAGTATTCATCACTGAATGTTTTTAATCACTCATCACTCAAGTGTATTAGGCTGTAAGAATCTCTCACTCAACATAGTCACAGCACTACCATAAGCTTGAAAATATTCTCAACAGCTGCAAGCATAACTTGATCAAAAGGTCTTTCAGGCTTGTAACTTGGCTGGGCTAAAGGTAGGAAAATCTTTGGATAGTAGCTAATGAGGCTAGATCCAGTCCCTTAAGTCCAATCCTGTGGTCATCCATGTTTCTTGTCATCCTTTTCAAAACCTGGTACTTTATTCAAACAATTTATTCTAAATGATAAATAAAACAGAACAATCACTTTCTTTTTTATTTTGTTTTTTTTATAACAGAATAGAATAATAACAAAATTGAACCACTAATACAGCATCTCAGATTTCCAGCTGCTAGGCTTATTGTTTCCCAACTGGACTGTACTCGTTTATTCTTTTAACTTCTATACCAATTGGGTTCAGCTTGTATTCCTTCATGCCTTGATGTACAATTCCCTGTTTTTCTGTTGTCATGGACTTAGCTTATACCTTTTCTAGCCTCAGGAAAGTTGGTTAATGTATATGGCTTTGAATTTTGGGAATTTGAAATGGAAGTCTCAGGCTCAAAAGAGGTACAAATGGAAAAATAATTGAAGGTAAGTCAATTTGGCCCTGGTTTTCAGAAGAAGAAAATTGCCTTAATCATATCAAGTCCCACCTGCATCCAGAGAAACAATTCAAATTCTAGAGTACTATGAAAATGGAGTCTCTCGGAAAGAAAATTTACCACTGTCTGGCTCAAACCTCACAGGTGTTCAAACTCAAACCAATCTCTGTTGACTTCATTTCAAGCATCATTTCAACTTCAACATGCATATCACATACCAACAATCACAATTCCATTCATGTATCATGCAGTTCATGCTATTTTTCATTTCATCAAGCTTTCATTCGAGAAATCCTAGCCATTACTGTGTCCATTCACTTTTATTCTGAAAAATCTGATGTGTTGTTTTTATTTATTTTTATTTATGAAAAATTTCTGTTAGACGTCATTTGTTCCTTGACTGTGATTTGCGAAATAATGCGTATACTCAACCATTCCCAGATTTAGAAGTTGTTGTCCCCAGCAACAACAAATAAGGTCACAACGCTTGAGAAAAATTTACAGCATTATTTGGAAAATCGCAACAATCGAAACATTAATCTAAACAGTTTTTATTTGCAAAAATTTGAATCAGAAACTGGACTATATATAAATGCAGAAATGTAAATGTGCAGAATGTCACAATGTCAGAAGTGTAGAATCCAAAATAAACAGAAAACATCAAAACAGAAAAATAAAACAAGTCCTGTTCACTCCTCTCCCTCCCCTCTCTCATCAGTAGTTGTAGCCTCTGTGGCCTGTGGGGGCTCTGGAATGGATGGCTCTGTGTCTACTGTAGCTGAGGGTCCAGGAGAAATATCTGTAACTAGTACTGCTGGTGGTGTGGCTGGAAGCTGGTACTCAGAAGGTGGAATGCCTAGATGTCTGCATACAGCCTCCCACATACGTGTCTAAAGTGTCATCTGTGTGCGAACAAATTCCTGAAAAGCTAGAAGACTCGGAGAATCCTCATAAAGCGGTGAATGTGCAGGAGCTGTGGGAGGAACTGGTGGTGCTGGCTCTGCAGGCTGGGGCGCATCTGGTGGTGGTGCATCTTTGGGACTACGAACTGCAAGCTCCTCTGGTTTGAGCTTTGAAGCTTTAATTACCTGTTCATCAGCAGCGGATTCCACCATGTCCAAATAGGTCTTGTGGCCCATGAGTGATGAGATTGAAACATCCATAGGTTCGTCGTCTAAGATTTCAATACCCGCATTGTAAGGACCCTCATTCTTGGCACCTAACCTCGCGCGACAGCGCAGGGATTCACATCAGAAAACCCTGTTAAGGGTGCCGCGTGGATGGCGCCAGGGCTGGCACGGATCGCGCCATACCCACTGGAAACTGACGCTGGGGGCGTCAATGTGGCGCCAGGGGCGCCAGAGGTTTTCCAGCCAGCGCGGGTCGCGCTAGAGACCGCGCGGTTAGCACGGGAAGTGGCCTGGAAAACCAATTTTCTCTGGAATTTCACGCGGACAGCGCCAGAGGTGGCGGGGGTAGCGCCAAAAGGTCTCGAAAGGTTCACGCGGTTAGCGCGGGGATGGCACTGGTAGCGCCGGTTCACCGACTTTGTGGCGCGGATCGCGCAGGAGTTCAGGCAGGCTGAGTATATAAAGGGCAATCGCGTTTTTGGAAGAGAAACACTATTCCTTCTTCTTCTCCACGACCCAGCCTCCATTAGAGCTTGTTCCAAGCTTTCTAGGACCTTGTTTTGTGTCCTAAACCTCTTCCTGAGACCTATAATCTTGTTTGAACTGATTAGAAAGCTGAAATCCTGCATTTGTGTTCTTGAAAACCCAGTTGAGTGAGAGTTTGAATTCTCAAGTGAGAAACCTCTGAGAACTTGAGAGTAGGTGAGACCCAAGGCAGAAGGCAGGTACCAGAGCTCGAGGAAGCTGTCCTGAGGTCTTCTGGGTCGCCACTGAGGTAAGGAATTCAAGTTCTCTTGGGTCTCTGTGAATTTGAGGTTTTCTGAGTTTTGCGACCCACACTGATATGGGGCTAGAATTAGCCCAGGGTCCTGTTAAGAGATGTGTTCAGAGCGATGAATAAATGAAGGAATAGCTTTCAGTTTTTAATTCTGATGACTTTGAATTTTGGCTCTGTGTTACCTATGTGGCCTGTGTTATGGTCACTTGTATTGGTCATCTGATATGCCAGAGCCTTGTATAGGTTGTATAAGCCTAAGAGGCTAATGGAATGGGGCCTTGGTTGAGACTGAGGCCATTTCAATGATATTTGAGCATGAGACTGCATTGAGTCTGTGAGGACTCAATTGATTGATAGGCAGTAATGTGGACCTTGTGTGGTCTGAGAGAAGCCTAATGATGGGCTAGACTTGATTTGAACCCTAGGATAGGGGAATTCTGATATGTTTGATCTGTGATTGATGTCTGTGGTCTTGATATTGATATGAAACTGTATGTGCCTTGAATAGGCGTTGATTCTGAGATTATTGGTGGCGGGAGCCACAGAGCAAGGACCAGACCACAGAGTGATATTGTTCCAGGTAAGTTCAGTGTCCCTGGGGATGATTCCCATCTTGTGTGCCACACCACACTTCGGGGGAGTTGTGGTCATTTCATAATGCATGCATGGATATCTGCATTCTTGTGATGATGAATGTATGCCTCTGTGCTTGATCTGTGATGAATTGAATTATGTTGTGATATGATTGTGATTGAGTTAGATCTATTGGCCAATAGATAGATATGGACCTCCCTAGGAGATGGCGATTCCTCTTAGTATGGCTGGCTCTTGGGTGATGATGATCCCGGGGTGATGATGATCCCCTAGGCCAAGGGAATAGGAGATGAATATTCCTCCTATTCTCGGAGGTACCATATACTGTGCATCCATGCAAAGGGATAGCTCCCAATGGGATGACACAGGTGTGAGTTCCGACCTCACACTGGGAGACGGCTATTCCTCCCATTCTAGGAGACGGCAATTCCTCCTAATTTGAGATATTGATATAGGAGACGGCTATTCCTCCTATTCCGTGGCATTATTCCAGGAGATGGCTATTACTCCTACTCTGAAATGTTTAGCCACGTTTGTATGATATGTCGTGTTGTTGTGGAAGCCAGAGGGCTAGGCCAGTGAGCAATTTGACTGTGATACTTGTTTGTGTGTATTATGATAGTGGGCCAGGATGGAGGAGATTCCTCCATGGATCCTGAGCTTACTGAGATATGTTATCTCACCCCGTGTGGGGTTTATGTGGTTTCAGGTGAACCCTCTAGAAGAGAAGAGCAGTCTCAGGGCCAGAGGCCCATCAGAGACTAGACTGTTTGGTTGAGGAGCAGCATAGAGAGCATGAAGGCTCCATAGTTTATTTTGTGTTTGATGTATAGTTCTGTACACCTCTGCTGAGAGTTGATATTATTTTGTATCACCATGGTTTGGTGTGAAACTGAGATGTATATATTGTACAGACCTTTGATGATATGTATATGATACTTTCCCCTGAGTATATGTGTTGTATATTGCTACTCTGCCTAAGAATTTTGTTATCTGTCTTAATTATGTTTGATTGGATAACTGGATCAGCAGAGGCGTGATTTATGGTTTTGTATATTTATTTCTCGACATAATTATGATTCCATACATAATGTATCAAGAAATGCGATTCTGTGCTTTCGCTGAAAGTTTATTTTATATTTATATGATAATCTGATATTATTAATGATAACACGTCGGAGGCCTACGGGGTGTTACATGCATGGCGACACAAGTGCAAAATCAAGGACGAATGGGCCAGCCAAGACTTGCTGCTGGCATCCTGGATCATATGCAAAATACGATTAGAAAGGATGTTGGAAATGTGAAGGTTACCTTCTCCCCTGAGTATGTAAAGTAGGGCAGCCCTTTCCACATTCACATCAGTCATGTTGGTGGAAGGGAGGACTGTGTGGTTCACGAACTGGTGCCAGAAGGCTGCATCTCCTACGAGATCCTGCTTCTTCAGCTTCTCTGGAATGTAGTCGAGGCCGGGCTTGGGCTTCCAAGCAGTGTAGAGGCTTGTAATGGCCCTGCGGATAGTCGTAGCCAGCTGAGGAACCTCGTCCCTATATAGCTTCGTCAAGGCATCTGGCTGCATCCGGTAGAAGAGGTCAAAGAACTCACATCCATCAAAGGGATCATAGCGGGTGTCCAAGAAGCTCTCCATGGTCTTCTCGTCAAATGGAACTTGGACACCCCTTACCCAGCTAAGTCTGCTCCTGGCCACTGTATCTGGGTTGACGTTGGCCAAAAATTCCTTCAATATCGTGCTGGAGCTGGGCTCTGGAAAGCTCACCAACCTTTGCCACTGGCGTCTGAGAATCACCTCCAGAACTGGGTTCCCCTCTGGTAGTACGTCCCACATGATTTTCTTCTCTAGGATGATCTTCTTTGGAAGGTACCAGGTGTCAAAGCACTTCTGGCATTCAGCTGATCTGAATCGGGCTTCATCATATTCAGTCAATCTAGCCCGTTTGCTGCCTCCTGCAGCAGTGCTCTTCTTCTTAGCCTTGGCTACCTGTTTTCCCTGCCACTCAGAACAAAACCAGATATAGATACATAATTCAATGAGTTCAATTCCCAGATTTGCTCTTTTCCATGGTTCAGATTAAACAATTAATTAGTTCAGTTTAATTTCAGGCACAAAGTGTAGTTTGTTCATATATTCAAATCACTGAAACTGTGGGATTTAGAAAATCAGTGATTAGGTCAGGTACCTGCAATTGTACTTATATGCACATGAAAAGCCACAGGTACCATAAACAATTAACGATTCAACAATGATCATCAATTAGGATTCCCAGATTTAAAACATTTAGCATCCTAAACACAACACTAAGACAGTGCAGTAGCATCAATTCAGAACAAAATTCAATCGCTGCACCAATATCATTTTCCAACAGGTCCCAACACCAACAAAATTATACAGTAGCAACTGGATCAATTATAGTAACAATACAAGCACAATTCACCCAACCAGTTGGTTCAATAATTATCTTAATTTAAAAAGCGAACCTTGCATTCCCAGATTTTAGGTTATGTCCATATCCCAAGCAAAACACACTCAGCTGCTTATGCAACAATCCCAAAACTAAATTTATTCATTTCACAACAATAAGATTACCAAACTTTAGCTAGATCATTCGTATCGGCAATTACCAGCACAGGCAACTTACCATCTTGTTTGACTCAATAAAACAATTTGGGAACACATTCATCAATCAACAAAATCAGAATTGCTTCCTATACTCATGGTCTGATGTATGTTTTAACAGTTGAGGTGGACCCTGTAATGGATTGTCAATTGTGCTTTGAATTCTTAAGTTTCAAATTACTCAATTATTTACATTGCGAGCACATCATACAGCAATCACTAATGACTCAAGTTTGGTTCATCCAAAATATGATGCACACATATTCGAGGCACAAAACACATATAATACAACCACTATCACTCCATGTGCCTAATCTAACCAACATTCAAAGTGTTTAACACATCATTGGGGTTCAGTTCAATCAACAGTATTCATCCCCATGCCCAATTAAACTTCGTTGTGAGTCAATCATGAAAAATCAATGAAATGCTACCCACACAGAGTTTAGATACCACACAGACAATTTATCAAGCACTTTATAAGCATTTGCAACAATCAGTGATAACAAGTGTGTAGTTCCAAGATGCGACACAATCAAGGTCCAAGAAACCCATTTTCCTAGTATTCAACAATCACACCCAATTCATTGCCACAAGTACTAAGAACAAAAATCAATAAAGAGTTCGCAGTGGACACAAGTACATGATTGCCTACCCTAAGGTTTGATTATGTAGCATATCAGAATTTATGGGAGGGACCCTAGGGCAACAAGCATTGGGTCTTCCAATGACTGATGGACATACCTTTATACCATACAAAGCATTTTAAGTTCCAGAACATTACCTTTTCTCCCGCCATTGCAGAACTGGATTCCCTAGGTGCAGAGCGAAATGAAATCGAGAGGGAATGGGAGTGACAGAATGCGAGCGTGAGACAGAATGAGGGTGAGAGAGAGTGTAGATATGGCTTTTAAAGGTTTGAAGGTGGGGTGATGATGGTGAATGGAGGCTGGGGTTCCGGCGAGAGTGAGGGCGAAGTTTTGGGGAAGGATGAAGTGAGGCACGAATGAGGGAAGCTTTAAAAATAAAAGCAGTTTTCGCGATGCCATGCGGTTCGCGCGGAACACGGCGCAAATCGTGCCATTAAACACTGGAGAGACTTCTGTTGCGCCCAGTTCGCGCGGTTAGCGCGGAATACTGCGCGAGTAGCGTGAATGGGAAAATTCAGGCCATTAATTGCGCTATGTTCACGCTGATAGCGCCACCTTCGGCGCTAGTCGCGTGATTTTGTTCCCAAAGGACCACAGCCTCGAATTCTTGACGCTATTAGCGTCCATATCCACGCTAGTAGCGTGGAGCCTGTATATTGGAGGCTTTGGCTCGAACAAGTGGCGCTACCAGCGCCGTTATTCACGCTACTCGCGTGATTTAATGCAGAATTGGGGCTCAGGTTCGAGCATCTCGCGAGATTACCGCGAGATGTCACGCAATAGCGTGATTTAGCCGTATCTATGGCGCGGTTAGTGCTGTACTCGGCGCGGTTATGATAAGTGCCACATTTCAGTGAAAATAGGATTCAAACATGGCACTTATCCGTCATTTTTATGAATTTAGTCACAAGTTAAACCCTAGAAACCTAGATAATTGATGATTATGTAAAGGTAAGCCATGCTTTCATGTTTCGAGAAGCTTTCATCCAATGAATTGATTCAATTTTGCTAGGTTTTGAAGTTACGAAAGAAGCGAGATTGCGAAAGAAGAAGCATGGAGTGAATCAAGCAAAAGAAGAAGCATCAAACAGCAAATCAGGCCCATCAGACACCAAAGGCCTATGGATTCCTTCAAGGCTAAGTTTTAACTCGCCCAGGCCATCATTTCATGTGTATTTTGGTCGCCTGGGTGAGCACAAGTTCCCAGGAGACCGCCATAGCTCTCCCAAGCGCATGTTTTGTGAGTAAATTGGTCGCCTGGGCGCCCCAAGCAGGCAGGAGGCCACTTCCTATATATAGGGGATGAATTTTGGGAGCAAAACACATTCCTTCACCTGAAATCTCTCCCATTTCACTTTCTTGCTCTCAATTCTTGTTTCTTAGCTTCTTAAGTGAGTGTAGACCTTAGGGAAGTGAGGTTGAGTGACTTTTGTAAGGAGATTCTGCCAAAGAGAGGGTCGATGATAAGCTTAGTCGGTGATTCTCTCGAGGAGGTTCTGCTCATGTTCACTTAAGCTTCTCTAAGGATTGGACGTACTCTTCTTATCCCTATGCCTTTTAATTATTTATGCATTGTTCTATTTCTTGTTTGTGATTTTATTCTGCACCTAATGCTTGATTCTAATTACCCGTTAGTTTCATGAAATTAACCCTAAAGGCAACTGGAAAGTAAATTTAGGGTTTGAACTGAATTTAATCACTCGTTATGTTACGTTGCTAGGAATAGGGCTTAATATTTCGATCGAATCAAACACGTGATTAAGTTCTTAATGCTTGGGTATTTAATTAAATATGCGAGGGATCGATTTTTGGTAAAATATCCATAGGACCGTAATTGCGAGGAATCGAATTAGGGTTACTTATACGTGTGCGGCAACAAGAATAGAACATGCATAGGTAAAAATCAATTAAAAGGGATAAGCAAGACGAAATCCAATCCTACATTCACTTGACTTATATCCGTTTATTTATTTCATTTCCCGTAATCGTTTATTTGTTTTCCGTTATCTTTATTTTACATTTTCCGCAAACAACAACAAATGAATCTTCGCTCTTTCTCATCTGTACATAACTACTAAACTGTTAATTTTAAATCAACCGATGTAAACCCAAATCCCTGTGGAGACGATCTTTATAAATTTGAAACTTACAACGATACAACGGTATGCTTGCTGTGGTAAAATTCCTAACAGGTTAGCGCCACGTTCTTTTGACAACTTTTTGCTTCTTTCTATTTTTATTTTATTTTATTATCCTTAATTAAAACGTAAATTGACTAAAATTTTAAACATGCATGTTAATTAACCTAAGGCTATCAATATTTGAAAGAATTTAAATGCTTAATTACTAATGCATGAACCTAAAGTGACTACCATTGAATATGCAGAGTAATAAATCTACTGCTATAAAATTTAAAACAGAACTTAGAATACCATGTATGTACATTAGAAGTATGCTCGTTTAACGTCTTAAGCTAGACGCTTCTTTCCTTTTTACTCATCAGTGGCCTTGAGTGGAACAGAAACAGAATTCCTGTCCACATCTCCCCCAAAATAATGCTTCAATCGATAGCCATTTACCTTGAAAGTTCTGTCACTATCCAAGGGTGAAATCTCTACCGTACCATATGGATAAACTTTTCGCACAAGGAATGGTCCAGACCATCGTGACTTTAGCTTACCTGGAAAGAGTCGCAGGCGAGAATTGTATAGCAACACTTGTTGGCCAGGAACGAATTCCTTTGGGCGGATTCGATTGTCATGCCATTTCTTTGTCTTTTCTTTGTAGATTCTGGCATTCACACACGCAGCTAACCTGAACTCATCTAATTCATTCAACTGAAGCAACCTCTTTTCATTAGATTTTGACAGTTCAAAGTTTAAAAATTTGGTTGCCCACATTGCTTTATGTTCAAGTTCAATAGGGAGATGGCAAGTCTTACCATAAACAAGCTGAAAAGGGGACATACCTATTGGAGTCTTAAATGCTGTCCGGTAAGCCCACAGCGCATCGTCTAATTTCTTAGACCAGTCCTTTCTTGATGTTCCAATAGTTTTCTCAAGGATTCTTTTCAATTCTCTGTTGGAAATCTCTACCTGGCCACTTGTTTGAGGGTGATAAGGGGTTGCCACTTTGTGTTTGACTCCATACTTGGCCAACAAGCTGTCAAACTGCTTGTTACAGAAATGAGTCCCTCCATCGCTTATGATTGCTCTTGGCACCCCAAATCTGGTGAAAATGTTCTTCCTCAAGAATGAAACCACCACCTTTGCATCATTGGTGGGAAAAGTTGCTGCTTCAACCCACTTGGACACGTAGTCCACAGCAACCAAGATGTATTGATTGGAGAATGATTTAGGGAAAGGTCCCATAAAATCTATTCCCCACACATCAAATAGTTCCACCTCTTGGATGTTGTTCAGTGGCATCTCATCTCTGCGAGAAATGTTACCTGTCCTTTGACAACTATCACACTGAATCACAAAGTTCTTGGAATCCTTGAAGAGTGTTGGCCAATAATAGCCACATTGCAGCACTTTGTGTGCAGTCTTATTTGCTCCAAAATGACCTCCATAGTTAGAGGAATGACAGTGCTACAAAATATCCGGCACGTCGGTTTCAGCTACACATCTGCGGATAACATTGTCAGTGCATTGAAAGTATAAGTAAGGGTTATCCCAGAAGTACTTTCTCGCATCATGTACAAACTTCTTCTTCTGTTGCCAATTAAGGTCTTCAGGCATAATTCCAGCAGCTTTAAAGTTGACCATGTTAGCAAACCATGGACTGAATTGCACAGCAAGCACTTGCTCATCAGGGAAAGACTCATTGATTTCAATCTCTGGTCCATCTTGCAAGTCTTTCTCTTGAATCCTAGACAAGTGATCAGCCACTTTGTTTTCAACTCCAGCTTTGTCTCTTATTTCCAAATCAAATTCCTGCAACAACATCCAACGCAGCAAAAGTGGTTTTGCATCTTGCTTGTGCAGCAGAAATTTTAGAGCTGCATGGTCAGTATACACAACCACTTTGGAACCTACTAAATATGACCTGAACTTATCTAAAGCATATACTACAGCTAGCATCTCTTTTTCTGTGGTGGCATAATTAACTTGTGCCTCATTTAAAATTTTATTAGCATAGTATATAACATGTAAGCGCTTTTCCTTTCTCTGTCCTAAAACTGCACCTACTGCATAAGCACTAGCATCACACATGAGTTCAAAGGGTAAACTCCAATCCGGAGCTATCAAAACCGGTGCAGTGGTGAGTTTGTGCTTCAAAGTGTTAAATGCTTCAAGACAAGCATCATTAAAACAGAACTCAGTGTCTTTCTCCAGCAATTGACTCAGTGGCTTTGAAATCTTGGAGAAATCCTTGATGAAACGCCTGTAAAAACCCACATGGCCTAAAAAGCTGCGAACACCATTCACATTAATAGGAGGGTGTAATTTCTCAATTAGTAACAATTTTGCTCTATCTACCTCAATTCCCATTTCAGAAATTTTATGGCCTAGCACTATACCTTCTCTTACCATGAAGTGGCATTTTTCCCAGTTTAAGACTAAGTTTGTCTCTTGACATCTTTTTAAAAATTTAGCTAAGTTAGCTAAGCATGAAGTAAAACAAGGGCCAAAAACAGAAAAGTCATCCATAAATACCTCAAGGCCTCTCTCTACCATGTCAAAAAAGATGGATAACATGCATCTCTGGAAGGTTGCAGGCGCATTACACAATCCAAATGGCATTCGGCGGTATGCAAACACCCCAAATGGACATGTAAAGGCTGTCTTCTCTTGGTCTTCTGGTGCTACTGGGATTTGGTTATACCCCGAGTATCCATCAAGAAAACAATAATAGTCATGACCAGCAAGCCTCTCAAGCATTTGGTCCATGAAAGGAAGAGGAAAGTGATCCTTCCTGGTTGCATCATTAAGCCTCCGATAATCCACACACATTCTCCAGCCTGTGATTGTTCTTGAGGGGATCAAGTCATTGTTGTCATTTTGGATGACCGTCATGCCCCCTTTCTTTGGAACGGTTTGGAATGGACTTACCCAAGCTGTGTCTGAAATCGGATATATCATACCTGCATCTAACAGCTTGACAACCTCTTTTCTTACCACTTCTTTCATTGTGGGATTTAGTCGCCTTTGTGGCTGCCTTACTAGTTTCACATCATTTTCCATGAGAATTTTATGAGTACAGAAGGAGGGATTGATACCTTTAAGATCGGATATAGACCAACCAATGGCTGTCTTGTGCTCCTTGAGTACCTTTAACATCTTCTCTTCTTCATGCCATTCCAGCCCTCTGTTGATTATGACTGGATATGTTTCATTCTCACCTAGGAACACATATTTCAGGTGTTCAGGCAATTCTTTCAGCTCAACTTTCGGTGCTCCAGCTGGAATATCATCTTCCTTTTTCTCCAGCTCTTCCAGCACAGGTTCAGGTGTGGCTTTTTGATCTGCAGTACTTAATTCTGCAGCAAATTTTGTTGTTGAAATATTGCCTGTTTC
The DNA here is from genome assembly GCA_007407185.1 of Glycine tomentella. Lineage (NCBI taxonomy): Eukaryota > Viridiplantae > Streptophyta > Magnoliopsida > Fabales > Fabaceae > Glycine > Glycine tomentella. The sequence continues at coordinate 136,398 of PYAF01002707.1, read as the reverse complement.
TGCTGCCTTTGCTGCATAATTTTCTGCTGTATTATTTGCTGCATAATCTGCTGCTACTGGTTCTGCATGTTCTGTTGCTGTTGTAATTTCTGCTGCAGTATTTTCTTCATCTCCAGTGCTGCTAAACTTGTTGTCATGCCTGCACCGAACATTATCCAGTACATCCAACCTAAAACAATCATGTTCATCAGTTGGATGCTTCATAGCATCAAATACATTAAAGACAACAGATTCATTATCCATTCTTAACTCAAGCTTTCCCTGCTCTACATCTATTAAGGCCCTAGCAGTGGCTAAGAAAGACCTTCCTAATAGCAGAGGGATTTCACTTTCACCCTCCATGTCTAACACAATAAAGTCAGCACGGAATATAAATTTGTCTACCTTTACTAGCACATCCTCAATTACTCCTGATGGTTTCCTTAAAGAACGGTCTGCTAATTGCAAGGAAACTCTAGTAGGTTTCAATTCAGATATGCCTAGGGACTTACACATTGACAATGGCATTAAGTTTATACTAGCCCCTAAATCACAGAGTGCTCTCCCTACATTTATATTTCCAATGGCT